>VXBZ01007724.1:62650-87919 GCA_013399135.1 Heliornis fulica | reverse complement strand
CAAATTCCATTGACAAAATGAAAAAAAAAAAGCCAAACCCCAAACAATTGAGGTAGATAAAACTACCAGTTAGATTTTCAATTATATATTTTGTCTGTAAGCATAACCACAGACATGTTTGGCTCTTTGTGGCGTTTATATCTGACACAGCTGTTTGCTTAGTTCAGCTACAGTGCAGCTTGACAAGATAAAACTGCATATAAGCTGTGAGCTCCAAGAGAAATATTATTAATGTTAGAAATATGAAGCTGAAAAAGTTTGGGATTTTACATTTGATTAGGCACTCGTTTACAGAGAAAATTTGCAAGAAATGTCTTAAAGTTTCCAGTCATGTTTGGATTTTCTCTGCACTTCCTGTACAGAAACAGGAAAGAGTATTATATTTGGAAAGAGTCCAGACCAATCTGGACACATTCCTGTGTGATCTAGTCAAGATGATCCTGCTCGGGCAGGGGGGTTTGACTGGATGATCTTTCGAGTTCCCTTGCAACTCCTGACATTCTGTGATACTGTGAATCTGTGCTTACCAGGGTTTCCTAGGACAAAAATTCTTCTACTGATATCTTCTCTGGAATCTCGGCATCTGGATTTTGGGTTGCGGCTGTAGGCTTTGGTTTTTTTTTTAATATTTTATTGAAAAAAAACCAAAACCAAAACCAGCAAAGCAGTTAATTTTTTAGTTCCTATTTGTCCTCCTTACATCACCAGGAAGAGATAGTTAAAAAATTTAATGGCAAAATTAGAGACAAATAATTTTTAAATTAAGTTTGCACATGGAGGTTATCCATGGGTACGGATGAGGTTTTAATGAAGGCTCAGAGTTCAAGACACAAAAATTCTACCAGCCACTTTGCACAAGATTCCAGCTGAACCTAGAAGAAGGCTTGTGACACCAGACAGGAGAACTTTGGACTCAACACTCTGACTTTGGCTCAACTTCTTTTCAGTAGAGAGCAAACCTTTCAACTAAAGTGGACACCTTTTGCTGACAATTTTTCTTGAAAAACAGAACCACATGGATCAATGCTAAATTTTTCTTATCTACAAAAAGTTGACTTTTTCTGAAGAAAATTCTTCCTCTAATCAGGAATGGTCACCATGCATTTTGTTAAGGCTTGTTGGAGGGTAAAGTGAGGGTTTTTTTTCCACATTTCTTTAGTCATTACCTTGGGAAACCAAAATATTGTATGAGCAACTGACTTTTCCAATTGGAGGTAAAGCTTTTTCTCTAGAGCTCTATGATGTCCTCAAACAAATGAAACACACAAAAGCCTGCTTAACTGTTTCAGCTGGACCTGCAATATTGTGCTGAGATTAGAAGAATAGCTTAAACTACTGCTTGGTAGCCAAGAGTCAAGATGTCTTGTCAAAGTGGTAGTAGTAGTGCAACTCATGCGGCTGGGTAAAACACTGTCTCTCTTTACCGCTACTGGACACAAGGAGGAGGTCTGTTCACCGCCCAGGGTCCCTACACCATATGTGGTGGAACAAGTTAAAATTGTGATCATAGGGAAAAAGAACCAAACATTTTTACCTTCAAAACACCTTGTCTCTTCTGTGATTGCTTGCAAGCAGCTCTGTGGCAATAGCTGAGGGATGGGGAAGCAGGAATTGGTCTGTGTCATCTCCAGTGATAAATACACAGTGCTAATGTTTGGGGCTTTCCTCTCCTCATGTGTCTTCAGGAGTACCTCAAAAGACCAAAGCTGCCACCTTTCTGCAGCAAAAGCATGTCCTGCCTCGTCACTGCTGGCTGCCTGAACCTCCCTTGATGCCAAGGCAGGGAGGGCACCAAGGACTCAATTAAATCTACCACTGTGCTGCTCCACTTCCTCATGATGAACAACAGGGTTTCCAGACAACTTTCACAAAGCATTTTTTAAAAATCATTTATTCAAAACCAAAGTATTTTGTAGAAAAGCACAGCCTTGGGCAATGAACACACAGGAGGTTCACCCAGGCAATCACACACCTTCCTCCAGAGGGCTGGATCACAGCCCGGGTGACAGGAGCTCCCCTGGCAGCCTGTTTTCCAAGCTCACCCTTCTTTACTGAGTCTCTCCCTGCAGACCAAGATTTATCATTTGACCCTCTGTTTGCTGAGGCCATCAGACCAGGACCCTGTGTTTCCCAATCCCAGGGGAAGAATCTTCAAGGGTTCCTATCCAGGCAGAAGGTTGGGATTAGCTACCAGCCTCATCTTTTGCCCTGTCCTCTGCTCCTCCAAGAAGCTCAGAAATACAGCTATTAGCAAGCCTGTCAAAAAACACAGAAGTAATACAATTAGTCCTGAAACACCTTGTGACTGCATCATCTGATTGCAGCTACTACCACACCGGTGAAGCTGCCCAGCCTGGATCCATCAGCTTGGCTGTGAAAGTTGGGCAAGGGCCCAGCCTGTGCTGCTGTTTTCTGCTTCTGATTTGAGGAGTTGCTCCACTGCACTGGGGATGCTTGAACTTGTAAGAGCTTTTGGAAACAGCCAGGTCAACTCCTTGCCCTCCTTCTCGAAGTCTCAAGGTCCTTACATCATGTACCAATTACAGAGGGTTTTCTGTCTGTTCCAAGCACAAGCATGTAGGTTTGTTTCCTTACACAATGACCTCCCAGATTTTTACACACTTTTAAAGCTTTCTTTGTGTTTGTTCCAGCCATCATCTCCAGAGTGAGCTGTTGTTCAGATCACTCCTTCTCTCTTTCATGCTGTTCATGACATAACTGTGACAACTTTTTATCTGCTGAAACAAGGGCTGGCAGGTTCTTCACCAGTATCTCTGGCTTTCCTTGCAATTGCTCTTTAAAAAGCCATCTCTGTGATTTTTATTAGCTGGTACACTTGAGCAGAACATAGGTAAGATCTGGAGGCACAAGATTCTCTGCTGTGAATTTCTGAATTGGAAATAATTCAGAAAAGCATTTTCTTTATTCATTGGCATCCTAAATTGATTCTCATTATCCCCATTGCACAGGGAGTATTAATTTTTCTATTAAAAAAAAAGTTAAAGTAGAAATCATCAGGCACCTATTTGTTCAGTGTTCAAACCTTTTTATTACAGGCTCTATCCCTTTGCTGATTCATGTTTTCACCAGAATCAAATGCATGGGGGAAAGCACTGTGAGAGCTACTTTGGCACAGCTGCTTGCACAGGGCTGCTTTTCTTCAGAAAAAGAGAAATTTCATCCCCATGTCATTCTTGTGCCCTCTGTTGTTTATTTAATTTATTCATTGACCCTTTCATTTATTTACACAGATGCACATGGTGTGATGCGGTGGAGGTTGCCTGTAACGTATTATGTGTTCTGCTGTGTATTGTGCTGAGCAGCTCTCAGCCTGCCCGAGGCAAATCTACCCATCTGCACTCCATACAGCTTTGGCACTTTTTTGATGAAAAGTGCATCACATTCGCAGTCCAGACAAAACTGTTGTCCCACACCCAACAGGGGTACCAACACAAGGAAGTTGGTGAGCAAGACCATGAGACAGGCATCTTCGCGTTACGTTTCGAGGGAGTGGGTTTCTGGAGCCACAACTTCCCCTTGGGTCAGTGACATGCACAACCATGGAGAGGAAAATAGAGAAAAGATATTCCAACCCTACCAACCCTGATTTGCTTGCTGCATGTCAAGATTTCTATTAATCTGGAAGATCACGCTTTTGTGCTTCAAAAGCACGAAAAAGACACACTGGCTGAGAAACTTCCTTGATGCGCTCCAAATAGGTTAAACAAAAAATGACCATGGTGCCATCTAAGCAAAAGTCTGAAGCAAACGCTCTGAGCTCAGCCAGGGAAGTGGGAAAACTCTGGCCACACCAAGCAGTGGATGTGTAGAGGAGAGGAAGCCTTGGAGCTGGGGCCAAGGGGCAAGACAAAACAAAGTCTGTCCTGCCCTATATGTCTTGGCTTAGGCACATCAGGGAGCGCAGCATGCTGGGGGTCCTGGGCCAGGCTGCAACACTGCCCTTGAGGGTAAGAAAAAACCCGCAACCAGTAGCCTTCTGGAGAGCATCTGCAAACCACAGGGATGCACGCTGTGAAAGATTATGAAAACAAAACTTTTCTGGTGCATGGATCTGCTCTTGTTGCATCTGCCAAATCACTTGGCCTACTGCATTAACCCAAAAAACAGCTCATCTGTCTGAACACTTGTCTGTCTCTCTCAGCTACATCAAATCAACTAATCAAATATAACCCTTCCCCACAACCCTTGTCCCTCCAAGGAAACTTACGGCGACCTATATAAATTATATTATGATTATATGAAATATATTTATATTATGATGATCACCTGGGCCCTGGGCTTCAGAAGTTGAACTCCAGTGAGTTCAGCTTCCTGCTTCTGTAAGCTTGGTTGGTTTATATTCTGTTTTTATACTGGGAATTTTATACCCCTGTCCTGAAGTGGCTGGCTATATGTGAGGTAGTCATATCCCACCAGGTGCTAGCAGTAACCTCATAGAAGTTCCCCTTAGGGAATGAGCTTAGCCACGCTATCAGATTCCAAAAGCTGTTGGAGATCACTGCCTCATAAGGTATCATCAGCTGTGGCTGCAGCAGCCCCTTAGCTGCTGCTGTGTTTAGTCAGTGGCCACTCATGAGTAATCTAAGAAAGAGAGCAGCCACAGTGAATCATCTTCTCTCCCAGCAAGACTCACCCTGGAACAGGAATGGTGAAGATTCAGCATCTGCAACCACAAAACCTGCAGCCAAGGAACATCACAACCACCGGGGCTATGGCTAATATGAGCTCTGCAAAACTGCATCCAGCAGTTAACCACTTCAAAGATCAATACTTGCAGCTCAGCTTACCAGGGATGCTTCTAGGCTTTCAGACCTGTACGTTGTTCCTGCCTGGCAGGCAGCTGGTAGCAACCAAAGATCTGTGCAGTGAGCACAGACTGACCATGCCAAAACTCACAAAATCTGATAATGGGTTTTTTCAAGGTTTATCAAAATAGTCCCAGGTGAGATAACTGCAATCTATGAAATATCTCTCACACATTGTAGGGGAACGAAAAGAGTTATACACTGGATCACAAAATCTGCATTTGCCATCTCAGCTTTAAGTATAGCATGTTGCATCATCATATTCTTTAGGAATTGTAACCCCTGTACCCAGAGATGTTTGACAAAGGGTTACAGTACACACACACACACCCCCACACACACCCTATATGTAGACACATACATATACATCCAGCAGGAGCTCTGGTCATAACTTTAATTCTGCAAGGGCACTCCTTTCCATAAACATGACATATGAGTTCTGGCTGAGTTCCCTTAAACAGAAACTGTTAAGATTGGTAAAATTGAGAGGTGGATTTCACAGCCCAGAATTGGATTACAGAAAATTGCACATTAATAAATGCACTGCTGGTCTCAGGGTGTATCAGAAGATCCCAAAGTATTTTACAGGATGCCTTTGTTGTGACGGGATGGTGCCCTGTGGCTCTCTACCCTCTGACTCGATACTGGCATCTCTAGTACCACTGGCAGGGTACTCAGTTGTGGATGTTCGTCTCCTAGTGAGACATTTGCACTCCTGGGTTTGCATGGATCATTTGTTAGTGAAAATGAAAGACATTTTCTTGTGCAAACTCCAATCTGAGGGAACAGGAAGAAATGGGTGACATTGAACATTTAGACATTTTAGGAGACTTAGGAACCAGTATTTTGCTTTCCACAAGGTATCTAAACGCTGGCGGTAATCAACAGAGTTTGATACACTTCAGCTTCTCTGGGATTTACGTTTTAATTAAAACAGCCAATTAAATTCTTGTTTGGGACTCAGTCCAAGTCAGTGAAACACCTCACACATCTGAGTTAATCTCAAGCCATCAGATGTCACCCAGAATATGCGCAGGGCTCTTCCATCTGTCTGGCCTCATCCACTCCCACGTGTCTGTCATGTCATGGTGGTCTCTCTGCTTCACCTCACTAGGCAATGGTCAGCAAATGAATTCCACCAAGGAGCCCCTTCTCACGCTCCCCAGCTGCCCAGGGTCACTTGTCATCACAGAGACTCAAACTTTATTCTGAAGGCAGGCTCCAAATATATATTTTTTTTTAATATATAGAACTTCGTTAATGAAAAGCTACTGACACTTTTGGCAAATGTTATCACTTAAATGCAGCTTCATTCTGGTGGATATTCAGTATTAACCTCAGGCATTCACTTGCAAGAGCATTCAGCATACCCCATTTGAGCTGTAAGACACATTTATCAAGACCAAAATAGCACTTGAGATTTAAACTAGTCGTTGGAAAAAAATCGATTGGATCTGTCTGGTTCATGACACTGTTTTCTTCACGATATCCTCACTGACTCACATTTCACTGCCAAAGTAAGCAAAAACTTGTCAAAACTTTCCAAAGAATTAGAGTCTATGGGCCCTCATTAACTTTTAAAAAATAAATATAATTTTTTCCCCTGCTTGATTATTAAGGTTATTAGACCACATTCTTCTTACTTCACATCCTAGGGTGATCACACAAGCATTAATGCAATTTAGGAAATCCACAAAACACTTAGTGCACCTGCGCTGCCAAACCTCACCAGGGACTTAATACTACCCACAGGGAACAGTTCCTGTGCACATGTGCACCCCGGTTTATTGCTCAGTGTAATCACAGGACCCCAAAGAGGCCCCAGCAGATCCAACCCTGCATCCTTCCAGCCAGCTGTTGGTGCCTGACAGCAGTCAGAGGTGGACACTCAGGGAGGAATTAAGTGCAAAACATGCACGTTGCAATACCCTCTACCCCATCCCGTGGGCCCTCCCAGTCCCTGTCGCAGTTTTTCAGCATGGAGGATGGCCTGAGCTCACTGTGCTATCAGCTCTATCAACAGATGAGCCCGACCGAGCAGCATGTGCTTTGTACTTACTCTTAATAAAAATAAACGATGCTGAATATAAACCCTGCAGAAACAACTTTGTTCTATCTGCCAAGCTTTGTGTGGTCTTTCTAAAAACAGACCTTAGTCCTTTTTTTTTCTTTTTCTTTTCTTCTTTCTGATAAAGCCTTTTAGCATCGTATTTGCCATCAAATGAAGTTCAGAAGTTATTTGAGACAAGGCAAATGCTGGAACGTTTGAAGGTGTTACCAAAGTTCATACAGTGTCAACGGAACATGTTCAGTACTGGTCCCAACACATTTTCTGTGTGTTTATAGTTTGCCCAGGAACAGGCAATTCTCTGCCGGAAAAGCATTTTCTGCAAACAGGAAGGCTTTGGAGGGAACCAGAGCCAGGAGCTTGCTCCATGCTGGGCTCTTGGCCCTGGCCAGCGGCAGCCCTGGCACGCCTGGATGGGGTCGCTGGCAGTCACTCACCACTTTGCCTCTGGTGTCAAGAAACATGTTTTCAAGTCTCAAACTGTCCCAGCAGTTTTGTGTGTTGGAAACTCGTGCTGTCTGCAGAGAAAGCTCCTTATTTACTGAAGAGTTTTGGAGTTGTACTCGCCCAAGAAGTGTCAGTGGACATGACAGCTACTCCGCAACGCACATACAAGGTACATTTGCCATGAAATGTATTATCAGTGCAGCTTTCTCATGCCATCCCCGGCTTCTCCCTTTGCTGTGGAGCAGGTGAAAGACCCATTTCCACAGCACAGAGAGGGTGAAACTCCCTGAGCTGTTGCTCCTCCTCCACACCTCAAAAGCTGAGAGCAAACTAGGCCACAAGAACAGCCACTTGCCAAGTTTTATCTTGGAAAACAAGGAAAATATTTATGACTGTTGGGAACTTGGGGAAAAAAAAAACCCAACACCCGACAGAAAAGAAGACAACTTTTCAATGTGTGATACTGAAAATAGCCCAAAGTACTGAGCTATCATTCGTATAACTCTGGTTTCCACCAAGGGAGGAAACACACATTATTTTTTATATTTTAAAAATAACTTTCATAATAATTTTCATTAAAAAAACCCAAACCATTTAATTAAGGGGGCAGATATTAATAAATACATCATGCAAATAGGCAATTAATTTTTCTATACATTTTTAAGAAACAAAAGAGCACACAAATCTTTAGAGAGTAATGGATGTAGCATGCATCACAAAGAAAGCAACCAAGCAGGGATATTCATATACATGGTTATTTCCTTGCTTTTTAAAGTGCTCTATTTTCTTTTCCATGGGATTTTTTTCCTCCTCATGCTGGCTTTTAAAAATAGTCTGCAATATCTTCACAATATGGAAATAAAGGAATTGTTTCTTTATAATGCTTCAGAATCCAGAGGCAAACTGTAGGAGAATTAATGGTCAGGAAACTGGTCTGAAGAAATGCCTGAGGTTGTCCTTGCAACCCTCTGGGGAGGAAAATGTCTCTGCTCTTCAGCTATTCTCAGACCCGTGAACCAAACTGTATCAGTAGAATATGGACTGATTCCAGCAAGGAAAACACACAACAGATTTTCAACTTGCCTTCCTCCTCTACATCCCTTTAAAGCTTTGTCAGAAGAAAACTAAACCCACAGAGCCTTGCTGAAAACAGATCTAACTGGGTAGCTAAATATCTGCTCAGCTATACAGTGTGAGAATAAACCTGTAGTTGCATCTTATTGTCTACCTCTGTAGGTAATTCAGCAGTAAGCAAGGGCTTAAATTCTGCATCAGACAAAAAAGAGGAAAGAAAACCATATTAAAGAAAAAGTTTTTTTAATAGTGGGCCCAAGGAATTGCCAATGTACCACTGGATAGAAACTGCAAGCACAAGCTGAATTGTCTCTGGTATTAAGAAAAAGCTGTGGCTGCCTGTAAGATGATGAGAAATAACTGCATGGCAAAGAGGTCTGCAAGTGGGCAGGCCAGTGACAGGCTGAAACCCGCTGCACCTTTGTGTAGCTCTCTTGGAATTTATCATTTATTCTTTGGCATGGAGGAAATGTGTCACCAGAGGCAGCTGTCGATCTCCTTGGAAAGGACAGGAGCCCTTTAGTGCAGGATCTGTGGCAGATGTATGTATTCCGTACTAACCAATTTTCATGGTTAAAACTGATGAAGACATTCCTCATCAGGTATTCACCTATAGCACACAGCGTGAAAGTTTGCTGTTGCTGGGGTGACCTGCACACTGCGTAAATGCCATCTCTCCTGTCAAGCTATTACCTTCTTAGCTGGTTTTCTGAATATCCAGGAGACCCTTCAGCATGTGCCTGTGTCTGGCAGATTTTTATCTCTGCAATTTATGTCCTTTGTTTCCAGGGGCAAAGGCCAGTCAGATATTTCATGAGATGTTGAAACAGTTTTTTTACACCTTTCTTACTGAAAAGCAACTGCAGGCCACTTTTTAAAGATGCTTTCCCTTCTTTTGGGAACACAACCATGAGATCCTGGTTGTACCAAAACAAACGTGAGATAACCCAAACTGGGCATGCTTTGATGGTGTCAGGTTAACACTGTAGTTTATTTCTCCTTCAGAAGCAATGATGGAGATTCAGAGTGTATCATCATGGCTTGAATTTTCAAATAAAATCACAGCTCACCTTTTTGAATGCTCTCCCAGAACAGCTCAGTCAGATTTAGGTGCTAAAATTTACCCTCAGGATGGCCTTGAAGAGAAGCACACTTTCTGCTCCAGGAGAGATGAAACTTTGCTTTCAGTTTGTACATGGGTCGGATTGTGTATTTGTACAAGTGTTGCCATAGAAGTACAACTTATAGAAACCTGGGCAACAGATCACACAAACAACAGTAATCCTAAGAATTATGTAAACAAACAGAAAGCAAATTCCACTGCAACCAAACTGTATTCACCAAACAGACCTGTTGCAGTGTATTTCTGTGCCAGCTACGAAAGAAATGTGTTGGCATCGCTGATTATAAAAATGAGGCTAAATAAAATTCAGATCCTGGCCAAGATGAGTGAAATATTAGTTGTAGTAGTGACTTGGTAACTTTGGAAGATTCTTGGATATTGAGAACAGTCGTTGACATGGGGAGATAGGGATTTGATGGATAAGGAACTGGCTGGGTAGTTGCATCCAAAGTCACAGCTATCATCTCAATGTTCAAATAGAAACCAGTAATGAGTGGTGTCCCTTAGAGCTGTGATCATGGACCATCAGTACTGCTTATTGTCAATGACATAGGCAGTGGGATATAGTGCACCTCCAGTAAATCTGCAGATGACAAAGGGAAGGGATGCCAACCAGAGGGACCCTGACAGGCATGACAAGAGGGCCCATGTGAACCTCACAAAGCTTAACAAGGCCATGTGCAAGGTCTATTCACCCGCATCGGGGCAACCCCAACTATCAGTACAGAGTGGAGGACAAGTCGACTGAGAACAGTCCTGTGGGGAATGACTTGGGGGTACTGGTGGATATAAAATTGGACATGAGCCAGCAGTCTGTGCTTGTAGCCCAGAAAAACAGTTGTAACCTGGGCTACATAAAATGAAATGTGACCAGGAGGTCAAAGTAGATGATTCTGCTCCTCTACTCCACTCTAATGAGAATCCCAGCTGGAGTACTGTGTCCAGGTCAGGGGTCCCCAGTACCAGAAAGACATGGAGCTGTTGGAGCAAGTCTAAAGGAGGGCCACAGAGGTGGCCAGAGGGCTGGAGTGCCTCTCATATGAAGACAGAAAGTTGGGGTTGTTCAGCCTGGGGAAGAGAAGGCTCCAGGGCCACCTTATAGCAGCCTTCCAGTACTTAAAGGGGGCTTCTACGAAAGATGGAGAAAGATTTTTACCCATGGCATGTAGCGAAGGGGCATAGGGCAATAGTTTTAAAGTGAAAAGGGCAGGCTTAGCTTGTGCATAAGGAATATTTTTTTTATTATTATGAGAGTGGTGAGGCCCTGGCACAAGCTGCCCAGAGAAGTTGTGCCTGCCCAGAGAAGCTGTGCCTGCCCCCTCCCTCCCTGGCAGTGTCCAAGGCCAGGTTGGATGGGGCTTTGGGCAACCTGGTCTAGTGGAGGGTGTCCCTGCCCGTAGCAGGGTTGGAGCTAGATGACCTTTGAGGTCCCTTCCAACCCAAACCCTTCTGTGACTCAACAATATTAATGTAATTCTGGAGTAAGTTGTTGGGATAGGAGCATAGAGTACTTCATTACAGTTAGTGTTTCAAAATCAATTAATTCAATCATTGTTGGTTGAAAGTTAAAAATATGTCATCACTGAAAATAATAACAAAGTCAATATGATTTTTTTAAGCAATACCCTTGCAATCCATTTGGTTTGAATCTGACCAGGAAGAAGTTAATGTACAGAATAAGAGTCTGGAACTGAACAGCCCACTTCATGCTTGTTTCTGACACTTACTGAAGCTGTCACAGACCAGACCCATCCTCCCTCACAGCTTATTGCTGTTTGGCTGCTTGTGCTTGCAGACTGCTTGCTGACACCAGGCTGTTGTATCAGCTACAGATGACAGGCAGCGGAAGCAGTTGGAATAGAGACTCAGCATTTCATAAATTTTATAATCCTCCAGATATTCTGGGAAAATGTTAAGGTTTGTTATTTGGCAATTCACCTACATAAAATGCCAGAAGAGCTAAAGAGGCTGAAATGCAGAGGCATGGCTCTAGGTTAAGTATAAAATATTGGTTCATATCAATTCCTATTTGGCCCGGGCTCCTTCTTCAGCACCCCTCTCTTGACAGAGAGGTTACTGTGCTCTAACTACATAATGCATTCATGAATTCAGGCATTGTCTGTCACTTTAGACTCTCAATCAAGTCCTTGCAGGGCTTGCATTTCTAGCCCAATGCATAACAACAGCCAGAGGAGCAGTAATGGAAACCCTGCAGCAGATTTCCCATGCCCTTGAAGCACGCAGCTTCCTCAGCAATGTCTCATCAGTCACCAGTGAAATGCTCGGGCCCACTGTGCAGATACAGCCCGCAAACATCTGCCTCTCTCTCTATGTGATGTTACAGGCTGCCGCCTTCAATCAGCCTACAGTGATGTGGGACCCTTCAGACTGGCCCCTTCCCTCTCGGGGAGTTTTCAGCAGTACTATACAGGCCATACACATGCTATGAAAACTAGAATGGTACAATCACTACATTAGAAAAGGCCTCAAGAAGGAAGTTCAGAGCTAGTGCAGATGCCCAGCAGCCAATAATTCAATTTTCCAGCAAGTTTCAAAGATTCAGGGTTTTTTTCCCTTATTCATAGACTCATTTTCTAACTGTGGGCTTACACTGCTCTGCGCTTCAGCTGGAATGCTTTCTTTCTCTCTCTCTCTCTTGCTCTTGACAGAGATACCTAAGCCGACAGTCTTGTCGTTATTTCATGGCTACGTTATTTCTCATAACAACAGTGGACCAACTTTCATGTTGAATTAAGGCATAGCAGTGAAAGTCCCTTCTAGATGCATACCTAACAGAAAACACAAAATGGTCTATGAAAAAAACCCATCACAAAAGCTAAGCGAAGCTGGAAAGGCTACCAAACAAAAAGATCTAGATGATCCTGCACAGGAAAAGATTATTAGAGTCCTCTGATAGTAAGGAGTGATTGTAATTGTTTTTGGCTTCAGCACCCACCAGCTGTGAAGTCTACTCCAAATTCATGAGTGCATTTTCATATAAAAACAAACACTGATTACAGCTCTTTGCTTTTTACCTACATGTGGTGGTTCAAGCTACACATACCGCTCATCTTATTTCCATATATGACGACTTCACTGTGCAAAGTTCTCTGTTCTTTTTCAAACAAACTGCAGTTACTGCCCTAATAATTCTCCAGGTTGACACTCAGTTTAAAATAAGCACTAGGAGTGGCTGTATTTAGAGAACAATCTGGTATTGATATAAATCCTCTCATGTTTCCACTTAAACACACAAGAATATTCTTGGTCAGGAAAGAAATCCCTCTGCAAAAGGCTGTGGAAGAATTGCAATGCAAAGTGATGACTATCTAGAGACAGTAAAGATCTGTGTCTTTGAACACCTCCTGCATATTATTAAACTTCAACCAATACAAAGCCACAGCTTCAATTAGCACTGCCTAGCTATATGTATATTTAAAATGTTTAGGTCACCCTGCTTGAAATGCTAAAGCAACATCTTGAAATGAAGTATTCATGTAGCTACTCATAAGTTTTCAAGGACATAAATGAAGATGGTAATAACTAGTTTGCTGAGAGTAATGAAGGTATGAAGCTGAATATGCAACCGCAGATACAGATGTTAAGCAAACCACTATTCTGACACAGATTTGTAAACAAACTTTACTTATCTCACCGACAGATTTTACCAATCGTGCTCTGGGCTTTATCATGTCTCCAAGGCATATCTCTACAGGGAAAGAAATCAAGTAAATCTGTTTATTTAAAACTTGTTTATTGTTGCTACATAGGGTACATGTTAAAAATCCAGGTACCAGGATGCTTGTAATTGTACTTTTTATCTGTGCATGCATATGTACTCTAGCACTCAAGGCAGCCTTTACCTCCCTTTACAAGGACTTGGGAATTTAAATAATCACAAATTAGCTTACACTTAGAAAAAACATAAGCATTGATCTTCTGACTACTGAGAGGGCTCCAGATTTGTTCACAGCTATGGCTCAAAGCCCGAGCGGTATTTACAGCTCCTTGTTTTCTTGACATCTGTATTGAGTAAATTTTCTACTTAACTCTGAAGGATAGCACCAAACTCTAGGGCTCTATAACAGAAAATGACCAGTGCAGAGGAGAGGCAACATGTCAAAGCAGTGGCATTATCCGAGCTCTGCTACGGATTCTCACTGTTGGTCTGCCATAATCCTGCAGGATAAAATTGGCTATCACCTGACACTTGGGTACTGAGATATGATTTTCCTGGGATGAGATGAGTAGGCCTCAATCCTTTGGTCTAGAATATTGTGAAGCATGGAATGACACATGGAAATGTGTCTCTAAGTCTCTGGTCTTCTGGTTCCAGCCACTATTTAGGGGTTTTAAATGTCTGTGACTGCTTGCCACAAGTATGTAAATGTTTGAGGCAGGGGAGACACTTCCCAGTACACTAGGCACCTGGCACGTGAGGGAAGGACAGAAGAAGGAATTTGCTAAGAGCAGACAACAGTAATAAATACTGATACTGAACTGCAGGTCAGATTTGGGGTACATGGCTTGAGAGAAGGCCTCTATTTCTCATACAGGTGCAAAGCAGTCACCACAGACTTCTACAACTGCTTCTGTGCTTGCCTCAACATATTCTGGTGAGCTGACAGCATCCCAGAGACTACATCCATTCACTTGCCTGCCTCCCTGCCAACTCCACTAAACAATGGTGCCAATTACCATCAACTCTGCTGTATGGCCTTAAATGAACTCCATTCACTTTGGCTAAACAGCTGCAAGACAGTACTTTTCAGTCAAAGAGGTTCATTTGCAGAATGATTTGCCAAGTGTGATTAGATGGGGCAGAACTAATTTGCTAAAGCTTCCTCAGCATAACCATCATGTCTAAATCAGCACACACTAAAGACAAGAAGCCTTCAAATAGAGGTTTCTTTTAAAAGTCAGAAGTTATGAAGAAAAGAAACCTTTTGCAAAATGCATCACAGTGCACTGTGCTTTAGTTTATCTGTTTCCCATAACATATTGCAGCTAGGAGCGCTGGAAAACCTTAGCTACATGATAATCAAGCCCCAAAAGTACCAGTAAGGAACAAGTTCTCCACATCCTGCTAAAAATAAAGAGAACTTCTATTGAACAGGGGATCTCTACAAAAATCTAATTTCTTCTCTTGAATGAGGGTGCACATTTTGTATGCACATAAATGCACTCAGGCATGTTCACATACATGTAACTATTGTTTAATTCTTACCTTAAAGAGTTCCAGAAATTCTCATGTTCTTCATTGTGGTTGGAGACCTCACTGAAAGACCACTGCAGTAAGGGGTTTTCTTAGCTTTCAGTCAAAGAAGTGAAGATACTACAGAATCAAAAAACCACTCAGGTTGGAAGGGACATCTAGAGGTCATCTGGTTCAAACCCCCTTGCTCAAACAGGAACGCTTAGATCTGCTAGCCCAGCACCTTGTCTCAATGACTTCTGAATATCTCCAACCACCTCCCAGCCACCCTCACAGTGACAAAATGTTTCCTGACATTCAACGAGAATCTCCTGTGTTTCAGATTTTGCTCACTGCCTCTGGTCTAGTCACTGAGCACCACTGGAAAGAGCCTGGCTCAGGGTCCTTTTCTGCCGAGCTACTCTATAACTTGGCAGCCATCAGCATACGGTCTTGTATGGGATTGTCTCAGGAGAAGCACTTTGCAATTCTTGCTGAATCTCTGGATGTTCCCACCAGCTGATTTCTCCAGCCTGTAGAGGTCCCTCTGGAGGCCAGCATGACCCTTCAGTCCATCATTCACTCCTTCCAGTTTTGTAGCATCATCATCAACTTGCTGAGGATATACTCTACCTCATCACCCATGCTTTGCAGGATCAGACCCCTAGGGTACACTGCTAGTGACTGGCCTCCAACTAGACATTGATCTCTAACTGATGATCACCACCTTCTGGGCTGGGATTCAGCCAGTTTTGAATCCTCACCTCACTTTTGCTTATCCAGTTCATCTACATGAGTTTCAGTGGGAGGATCTTACAGGCATAGAAAATCAATCAAACAAAAAAAAACCCAAATAAAATAACAATATACCACATCCAAAAAACCCCATGGAATGTGTTCTCACAGAACACTCAGCGTTCACAAATCTTGCAGTACCCATGAAGATTTTAACTCATATGTGACTTTGCCTTATGGCTACTTATATGAATGTTGGGCTAGTCCGGGCTCTCGCAGCCATGCACCAATCTCCTTGTGTAATTCCAGAGTAAAGAGGCAGATATAAAATCCCAATGATTAAAATGATGTTTCCATCCCTTCCATATTTAACAGTTCCCTACACTGAATGGAGTACTCATCCTACCTGCTGACACTAGCCTTCTTTCATGGTCTTCTCAAGCCATGTTCATGCACTTACCAAAAGGGAAAAAACCACGTTCCAGTCTGGAAGAAACGTAGTTCATTAAATATAAAATTTGCCTATGAAAGTAGACAAGTTTTGATTGCAAGATGTGCAAATTACACCTATTTAAAACAACATTCAAGTACAGCAAAAGAATTACTCAGATGACTAGAGCTGTCTAATATACCAACCTTGAGTCACATTTGCCAAAAGAAAATGTGTTGGTGGAACAGCCAAGTAGCGCAGAATAAACACTGGTAATAAAAGAGCATTTTTAAAGTGGCAGGCACTATATTGTTAGGTAAAACTGTAGGAATCTTTGGCTTCATTATCGTATGAGCAAAGGCTGTAATAATCAGGCACGAACTTCTGGCTGCCTAGAGCCACAGAGAAGGGATGGGGCAAAAATGCTTATTATTTTTTAAAATGAGAGGAATAAAATATGCTTCAAAGGTGTAGCAGCTTCTAAGCAACCAAAGCATTGCATGAAGTTACACAGATGACCACTCTGGCCTTTTATCTGGTCTCCTGTTGCATTAATCTTGCAGAGAAATACTTAGAGTAAAAAATGAAAAAGGAAAATGTGGGGTTTTCTTTTTTTTAATATACAGCTTTTAATTTTTTAGCTGTAACAGCGTTAGGTTTGACTCTGTGAAGTTAAATCAGTCAACTAATTATAGCATTGCTATACTGTTTTTGCAGGAGGTAGCTGGGGATGAACCATCTCAGAAGACAAAATAATGGGAGAACTGCAAAAACGCAACACAAGACAAGCAATTGTAACTGGGTGGATCTTACTTTGTCTAAAATTTCCATTTGGTAGCATCCTGTATACGATGACAATTAGTGCATTTCCAGGCTGATTCTGTTAAAACTATGAAGAGTCTACACCACATGGAAGGTGAACAAAAGTCCTGTTTTACTAGTAGAAATGCTGCTGAAAGAGCACTTCAGAGAAAGTGCAAACTTTTTCCCTCTCACTAGAGATCACAGAATCACAGAATTGTAGGGGTTGGAAGGGATCTTGAGAGCTCATTGAGTCCAAATCCCCTGCCAAATCCATATTCACTCCAAATTTTTTACTGAAAATTGACAGTGCTGAAAACCTCCCCTTCCCTCCAAAAAAATGAACTGGCAAATGACTGGCCCCGCTCTTCAAGATGGTTACACGTGTAGTGTAATCAGCTCAGTGACCACAAAGTAATTAATACTGCCTGTCAGAAGTTTTACTGATACAAAAAATCATACCATACATGCACCACAAAATTCTTAAAAATAAATTTTGGTTTCATTCTTTTAACAGTCTTTCTTTTATTTTTCTTTTATTTTTACGAAAAATTGGAAATATTTCTAGCTCTTTTCAGCAAGTGAATTTGCATCCTGGAACTTGTATTTCAGGAAATAAAAAATATTTTCAGGGCCAGTATCCATCCTGTTTATAAGAGTAGATAAAAAAGTATAATTTAACTTCCTATTAACGGAGAACACCACAGTGCAAATTTACACTGATTTCCTAATCCTGGGACCTATCCATCTCCATGAGAGCCAGCCACCACAGCTGTGACTTAAGGCCGTACCACACCTTCCGTTCAGCTGAGGCAGGCCCAGATCCCTGCGGCACGCTCTGTGTGCAGCCACCTTGCCCACACGTGCTGGCTGCGGTAGAGCGACCCTCGTGTCTCTGGGTAGGCTGCGCAACCAGCACGCGCAGTTGCATTGTAAGTTAAGGCCAGCCCAGGCGATGTCTAAATGAGCTGAAGGCTGCTGTTGAGTGGCTGCTAACACAGAAGCACACCTGTTTTCGTGCAAACATACAGCACTTTGAAATCGCAGAGTCATTAAGGCTGGAAATGACCCCTCAAGATCATCTAGTCCAACCGTCACCCTACCACCTATATTTACTAAACCATGTCCCTGAGTACCTCATCCAAAATTTCCTTAAACACCCTGAGGGACCGGGACTCAACCACCTCCCTGGGAAACCTGTTCCAGTGCCCAACCACTCTTTCTGAGAAGAAATTTCTCTTAACTTCTAACCTGACCCTCCCCTGGAACAACATGTAGTTCTTCCTTCTTGTCCTATCGCTAGCTATCTGCGAGAACAGGCTGATCCCCTGCCCACCAGAACTTCCTTTCAAGTGGTTATAGAGAGCGATAAGGTCTTCCCGCAGCCTCCTCTTCTCCAAGCTAAATATTCCCAGTTCCCTCAGCCGGTACGCATAAGACTTGTGTTCCAGACCATTCACCAGCCCAGTTGCCCTTCTTTAAACACGCTCCAGGGCTTTGATGTCTTTCTTGCAGTGAGGAACCCCAAACTGAACATGGTATTCAAGGTGTGACCTCACCAGATCCAAATGAAGAGGGGTGATCACCTCCCTGGACCTGCTGGTCACACCATTCCTGATACAGGCCAGGATGCCTTTGGCCACCTTGGCCACCCAGGCAGACTGCCTGACGGCTCACGTTCAGACGAGTGAAATGTGACATGCAGACAGATTTTCAGGAAGTGTTGTGTTTACAGTGCTGTGCAGCTGGCAGGGAATCATACTAGTTGCTCCACCTTACTAACGAGTAATGAACTTTGGTTCCTGGTGGGAATAGATTTTTCTCTGGGGTTACAGTCAAGTTATTTGCTTGACTGAGGTGACTTGACCTCCATCACCACTTCCAAGCTACTTTTTTGCCCTCCTACAGTTGTTTCTTGTTTTGTTTTGTGTTTTCCTCAAGTCCTAGTGGGAAATTATTTCAGTTGGTTTCACGCAAAACAAAGACCAGCCTGTTGTCAGCAGTTGCAGGTATATTCAGTAAACATGAATTTTATAACAGCTGCCCTCCCTCTCTTGAGGCCAGCCTCCACTGCTCAGTGCAAAATGTGCTGAAATAGATTGTTGACTCTCTAAGCACTGAATCACTAACAGCTGTATGTGAAAATACGCTTCTGAGAATGTTCCTATCCTGTGGAGGAGGAGGAATGCTTTGAAACTCGTCTCCCATACAGTGACTCACCGATAACAATTTAGGATTCACTTGGTCTCCTGCTGCAAATGGAAAGTCAAGACTTACCAGGAGTGTCTCAAACAGGCAGCTGCTGCTGAAGACCTCCATGAATGTAAAGTGCTCTTGGCCATCTGCTTTTGGATTGGTTCTTCTGAAGATGATCAGAAATTATGCTAATAACTGTAATTTGGGTATAGTTCAATAAAAATGCTATTGCCCGAAAGCCTAGGACAGGAGTTAAACCTGGGCAAACAAAATCTCAGATTTTCTATTGGTATCATCAAGACAAGGAAAAGGCTGGAGCAAGGCTGAATGCTACTCACACACAGTACCATTACACTGCTGTTGACAGACTGAACAGGAAAATGAGCTGCTAACACAAGAGTAGTTGCAGAGCAGTTGAAGTGGAGTGTGCGGGAGAAATGGCACCCTGGGGGAAGGAGAAATAAAACAAACATGAGAGTCTAAGTGTGCCAGATGTATCAGCCTTTTTTTTGTTTTTCCCCTTGGGAGTGACTAGGAAGGACAGCTGTCACTCCAAATGGAATTATTTTGGACAGGAAGACAAATATTTTAATTATGAGGTCAAGGCAAGACAGACCGTGTGCCAGTTCTAATGGCTTCTCCAGTCCATCAGATGGCATTAAGTGCAGAGATGCCCAAGCGGCAGGTTTGGGAGGCAAAAAACGGTAAGGTCTCATAGCAGGTTGGATTTATCAGCTGAACATCTTGCCAGTGTAGGGGACTGTGTTGAAATATTAAAAGACTGGTTTTGGATGTTTGTCTCAACATTGGTGGAATGCTACACCCCCATCACCACTGTCCTAAGCAACAGAGCAACAGCTGGACCACAAGACTAGCAGTTTTAACAGCACAATCAGCAACAGAGTGATGGTCAGACCACAAGACCAGATGCTTCCTGCCTTCATATGGACCTGAATGTGGAGCTGATTAAACTTAACCCAATCTCTGCACATGCACCCAGACCTGGGGTCTGGAAGTCAGAGATCCCTGACAACCACCTAAGATTCCTGGAGAACCCTTAGTGATGATATTGGGCATGCACACCGCTCCCAAGTGGTGGGTGTGGTTAAACACAATAGCTCTTGGAATATGCCACTGGATGCCTAGAAGAAGTGAGTACAGTTCAATAAAGAACATAGACAGCCAACATCAGAGCAGTATTTCCCCACCAGACCTGAAGACATCAGACTGATGGGATGCTGCAGCTCTCTGATGGTCAATATTACAACCTCTCACCCTCCTTTCCACTCTCTTCCCTCTTTCTTTCCCCTTTCTCTTGCACACTGATTGTGGGCCAAATAAAGTGACTCCATTTTGAGTCTTAATTCTGGTCCCAAGAATTGCAAAGACCTGGTCACAGTAAAACACCTATTTGACATCCTTCAGGGATTAAGCTCAGTCACACCCAACCACCCAGAGAAATTTGAGGCCTGGTTGGAATACAAGGGGGTTGAACCTCTGCCAAATTAGTCTATCTGGTCGTGGACCATGACAGCCAGCATGCAAGTGGTGTGCCAGCCTGGTTCTGCTGTGGCTCCGTACATGCCAGGGCAAGTCTCCATGAATTACCCTCTACTTTGCTCCAAATTACACCGCTACCACAAGCACGTGGGACCACCTGTCTCAGGGTGATACAAAACCAGCAATGTTACATCTTTTTTTTTTGCATTGTAAAGTTGCTTTTTTTCTTCTGTACAGGAAAGTACTGCAGGTAGATGGGAAGAACACTGGCAATACAGATGTTTCAGTTGACCTGGCAGTAGGTTTGCAACTGAGCAAGACACAGCAACCGTCAGATGTGTAACAAAATCTAGGATCACCAGTGGTGATTACCTGTTCTGCACATTACATCAGAAAGATATGGCATTCAAGATGAGAGTGCTTAGGATAAAGAGGTCAGTTTTAAGTCACATGGCACAGCTGCAAATACAAGCTATTTAAATGGTATGCAAGCCATGTTTAGATTTGAGATTCCCCGTGATGCTGCTCTCATGCCTGACTTATCTGAAGCCCTGGGATGGCTGTCCTGCCTCTTGAAATTATTTTCTGTCTTAAAACCATCTTGAAGTGTAGCTGCATGATAAGTATGTCCCAAAAGGCAAGCTTTGTTTTCCTGACACTGTTGTTAGAGACATCACTTGTTTACCTGCTTACCATAAAGCGTTACCTGGTGGGCACCCATTGTGAGTATATCACAGAAACAGTCTTGGACTAATCCAGCAATAAGTAGGAAGGTTTTAAAAATAAAACCAGGTTATGCTTAAACACATCACGATTTATTAACATCACCCTTATGTTTCTAAGGATGAGTATCCTTTGGAATACTGCAGAAAGAGAAAACACTGAAAAAAACCCCAACCCTCTGAAATGCGGGCTATTGCTATATGCTTGGAGATCGGGGATTTGAAGACACTTCCAGAATTTTAGAAGGAAAGTAACACAAACAAAATATGTGTTTAAATCTGCCAGTGACCATAGGAAAGGCAGATGCATAAGGCTGCATCAACTAACAGTTGCAGCTTTAGCAGCTGAGCACCACATGGCTCGTTTTGGGAGACTGACATGGAAAGTTGCTTGACAACATGCCACAGAGGAACAAAAGCGAAAACTGTACAAAACCCGTTGCCACCACCACTAAAATAGCTCCAGGTCCAGTGCAATTGGCAGCACGTGGGCACATCTAACAGTGATCACTTGCTTTCCAGAAGTGCTGATACAACCAGTCTCACTTCCCTACAGTTTTCAGTGCTAGTAGACAGATTTCTTATCCAAAGCCCGAATCCAGGCAAACAGATGCAGCACAGCAAGCTCTTATTAGTGCAGATTTGAGCTGACAACCCAAATGCACATTGTTTCTTGCTCCGTTAAAAGGACCTCTCTTAAAATGGAGATTGAGAGCAAAACATACCCACAGCTGTGGGCACATGAAATGCAGTGCAGCTATTCTTGGCAAAAATGTAAACATTGCCTGGAGTTTGAATTGCACAGAAAATAATGTGCCATAGGTACCGTGTCTAGTGAAACTAGTCTCTATAATCAAGCCACGAGAAGGGTGTTTGTACAGGTCATGGCTGGACAGGGCTGGGAGGAATAGAGATAAAGGCTGAAACCTAACCCTACAGAATGGGTGCAGCTGATGTAAGGCTGTTTCCTACTCCCGTTTCCAGCGGGTCTGTGTTGCTTTATTTATTACCCTACTGCCTATTACACACAGCATCTTACTTTGTTTGAAAGTGTGAAGAAAGAAAGTAATCTTCCACCATTGCTCCCAGAATAGCACACGTGTCCTCTGAAATAAATGCCCATCTTGTTTGAAGAAAATCTGAATATTATTTGATGACATCCTATCACACAAAGTTGGGCAGTATATAATTATAATTGGACAGTATATAATTAACCGGGATTTTCCTTTGCAGCGCTCATACTGCTGACACGGAAGCAAATTCCTGTGGAAACCAGCAACTAGGCACCTACAAAGCTTTATGCCCCGGCATAACAGGACAGAAACTCATGGTAAATACACCCATGGGTGTTAGACTTATGCAGCATGGTATTCCAACACCTCAACTGTGTCTAAATGCCACAGTAGTGATTAATAGAGATCTGCTTTCTAAATTTCTGGTCCATTAGTTGAGTCTAAAGAATTTGATCTTTGCCTTATGTTCCCTGCCTGGATTTTTAAAAGTAAATTAAAGAGATGAAGAATGCAAGTATATTTATGGGAGCACACTTACACCTCTGAAGGTATAATGGACCACCAACACAAGCAAATTTTATCACTGGTCTATTGGTCACATACAAATTCATCTGCTGGTCATCATCAGATTTCAGAACCAGGCTTACATGGTGGTGCTGTCCTTTTCCTGTGCAACAACGTTGCTTAGTTTCTTGTGTAGCTGGTGTCTTGGAAACATCTATTTCATGAAGCACATCATGTTTACATGGGACTGCACAGCTTACACTGAAAACAGAACTGGCACATTAGGAAACATGCTGCCTCAAGTGTGATGCTATATTTACCCAGCCTGGGCTATGACCTCAGCTGGGCATGCTTCTCAGCCGTAGATAAGCTCGCAAGAGATTTGTATCCTCAGCTGCTTCTATATTTTACATTTTCCTTTGTGCAGTTATTGTCTGCTAAAAATCACTATAATTCTAAAATGCAACCAGTGAGTTAGCAAGTGACTGACAGAAAAAGCTAAGAGTTAAGGAGAACTCTAATGTCTGTACTTGAAGGTCCTATTCCTGAATTCAGAGCCACGTGAGAGAGCTGAAGGCTTACAGAGGCACTCAGTGAGGCAGAAGTTTATGGGACCAAAGGTCCACTGCACAGATATTAAGGCAAAATGTCCAATTTCTTTCTTGTGTTGCTGGTATGCTACAAGCACCAACTTCGTCGGGGCTTGATTTGCCAGTCTTGAGTAAAGCAGTGAAGAGTGGACCAGCTATCTGTTTTATCACAGAGCAGTTTGTTTTGATTTTCCTTTTCCACTTGATTAGAATGAGCCTTAGAATTTCAGTCAGTTAAAACTATCAAAACTTCAGCTAAAAAAAATCAATTATAAAAAGGGTAAAATTAAACACATAAAAAGAAATCTCTTATCCTAGAGCTGTCAGAATATTCAAGAGAAGCCAGAGGCATTTTAAAAGCAGATGAACCGTAGAAACCTACTGGTTTAAGTGATAACATGGCTATGTCAAAAGCAAAATTTAGCCTCACACTTCTCTGTACCTGGCCCTCCAGAAGACACTGTCTTTCTTGGCAACTGGGCAGAAAACTTTCAAGTATGGAGTGGAAATTTCTGGGCAGGATTTTAGTTATATTTACATCATCTCGACAGCTTGGAACAAGACCACACTGCTGAGAGATTTATAAGATGAAATACTTGCACTGCAAATCAGATAATCCCTGCAAGAGATTTGCTGTATATAACTGTATATTACAAATAGTATTCTAAAATAATGAAACACTTTTGAAGTAACACAAGAAATAGAAAAATTCAATGCTAAGATCCCACTCCTCTTCTTAACTTCCTCTGACATCCCAGTAAATTACCACATGGACATGCAACCTACCTGCAAATACCAGGGGCTGAGCTGCCAAAGGGAACATGGTTTTATGAGATAAAAGGGTAAAAGAGCATCTAAGGAAAACTGTTTTTGCAAACCTGCTACTTAGATTTGGATGAACTACTTTCAACTAGACCAAGTTATGACTCTGTGAATGTATCTCTGAAGAGGTACCTTCCAACTCCTGACATTCCGTGATTCTGTGAATCTGTGAACCTGCTGCACACCCATTTCTGCATGTATTACTCCCAGCACCTCACAGTCACTTGGAGCTGAGTCAACATTAGTACTATGTGGCTCCTCATTAATCACAAGGATAAAGTGCTACTTCTGGGACAGAAAACTTGGGGGGGCATGATAATATAATCATAGAATCATAAAGGTTGGAAAAGACCTCCAAGACCATCTGGTCCACCCATCCCCCTACCGTCTATATTACTTACTAAACCATGCTCCTAAATACCTACTTCATGATGTTAAGAGGTAAAGCAGAGCTGGTAAAGCAGAGATGATTACTAATTTTCCACTAGTTTTCAAAAATACAGTAAAACCTATGTATATTTATATTATTAANTAAAATAAAATAAAATAAAATAAAATAAAAAGGATCTTCATCATCAACAGAGTAACAAGTAGAATGAAGAACTGGACCAGCGAGTTGTTATCGGACAACTGATGAGAGGTTTCTATCTCTGTACTTGTACTCACCTCTTCATTATTCTTGGTGCCTGTTCTGGAGCTTAAAAACTTTGCAAACACGCAGTCCCTTCCGCGGTGTGAGCACAAGTTTCGCTTTACGAATGACATCGCGTCCAAAACCTAACCAAACCCGCATTGTTTTATCACCGAGTTACAACCTTGTTGCATTTAGTCTTGTTTAGTCTTTGGTTAGCTCCTACTGAGCCTGTCAGTAGTAAAAGAAAAAAAACCTAAAAACTTAATCAGTAAGAGCTGTGGTTGGGTGGAAACCCTACCGGGACCGGGTTTTGTTCTCGCCTTCAGCAGCAGTAAAGTCTAATACACAGACTTTACGTACGAAACGAACGGAGAGAGCCTTGGGGTGTAAACACGCTCGTCGCAAAGCCTGTCCCATGTCCCGAGGCCGCGACCTCTTCCTGAGCAGAAACCCGAAGCGCGTTCAGAGAAAAGCCCAGCGCGGTTTAACGGGGATTTGACAGCTGAGGCTCCTTACAGCGCGACCCCCGCAGGTCTGGCTGCCCACCGGGGGAACACGGAGTCCCGGGGAAGGGGTGGGTGGGCTTTGAG
>VXBZ01007724.1:43937-62393 GCA_013399135.1 Heliornis fulica | reverse complement strand
ACTGAAGCGGGGTCGGCCCCGGCCGCTCACCCAACGCCGGCGGTTTGGGCCGCGGCGTCACTGAAGATGGGGACGCCGCCGCCTCTCCGGGCAACCCGCCTGAGTGCATCACCCCCTCACGGTAAAAATGCGCTTCCTGACGCTGAAGTGGATTTTCTTGTGTTTCAGGTCGTGCCACGGCCGTGCTTTCGTCACCAGAAGACCCTGGCTCCGTCTAACGCGCTGCCACAGCAGGTACTTAAGGGCGCTAGCGGGGTGCCCGCTCACGCCCATCGGCACAGGACGAAGTCTGTGCCATCCACCGCACCGGGGCTCCTGTGCCACCCACCGCAGCCTGCCCTGCCACCGTTCTCCACCACAAAACTGCCACAACGGCAGGGCAATGCATGGCAAGACGACCTCATGCTCTGCAGTGAAAGGGGCAGGGGCTGCTGGGGGGCTCTGAGAGCTGCAGTTCGTAGCTTAGGAGGCTAACCAGGTTAGGAAGGCAGCACAGGAGAGAAGGTCTCCAGTCTGAGTCCTGCCCAAAACACAGATGCTGTGAAGAACCTGTCTGGTGTGTCCTCCATCCCCTCTTATCCAAGGCAGCACAGGAGAGAAGGTCTCCAGTCTGAGTCCTGCCCAAAACACAGATGCTGTGAAGAACCTGTCTGGTGTGTCCTCCATCCCCTCTTATCCATGCCAGGGCTGCTGCTGGGTGGCCTCAAAGTCATCCCTCTTTCTGACTGATCCAGCCCCACAGCCTCACCCCACAAGACAAGGACTCCGGCCCCACTATCTGCATGGCCTCCCCTCACCTTCCACTGGTCTGTCAGTGTCATTTTGGTACTGGGGCCCCAAAGTGGAGGCAGTACCCAGAAAGGGGCTAACAGGTGCTGAGCAGGTGGCAGTCCCTGCCCTCCCACAGCTCATGGAGCTGTGTCCAGCTCACATGCACAGCCACTGTTGGCTCTTCTTGCTGCTCAGGCACAAGGCTGACCATGGTTCAACTCACTGCCAGCCAGTGCCCAGGGTCGTGCCTCAAGGCTGCTCCCCAGCACTACAGCCCCAGCATT
Organism: Heliornis fulica; assembly: GCA_013399135.1. Lineage (NCBI taxonomy): Eukaryota > Metazoa > Chordata > Aves > Gruiformes > Heliornithidae > Heliornis > Heliornis fulica. Next base: position 61,338 of record VXBZ01007724.1, on the reverse strand, counting down.
TCAGCAGGGCCCTGCCTACCAACTACTGGGCTCAACATTTGTGTTTCTTGAATTTCCTGGGTTCCTTGTTGGCCCTCATTCAGGTTCTCCTCGATGCAGTCCTACCATCTCTGCGGCCCACACTTGGTGCTATCTGGAAATGCCACACCTGCCCTCTGTTCCCTCCTCTGGATCATCATCAGTGACTAAGCCCATGTAAAATAGTTTAAAGCCCCTTAACACTCTATTCAATTGTTCTGCGTTCGTCTTGCTTACGTCAGCAGTTGTGCATTACATTTTCCCATTGAATTTTTGGGAAAATAAAAGGTATCCAGAAAATTCCTTTGTCCATCCCAAGGTAAAGTCACTTCAGCAATGCTTTTGAGTCATCGCCTGAACTAATTGGTACAGTGAGAAATTCAAACAATGTTCTGCTGAACATGTCTCTAGGAATGAGCATCAATTGATAGAGACCTGTATTTCAACAGAAACAGCTTTAACTAAGGCCAGATAAACTCAGGTTATAACACATAGTCATATTTTTTCACTTTCTCGGGGTCTGTATTAAAATTGTTTCTCATGAAAATTAGTACTCTTAAGTACAAGCACTAGCTTAGATATTGCACCATTCTGCAAGGCTGTGCCAGGGAAGTACTAGGAATAACATAGAGCAGCTACCTTATGTTTTACTTTAGCCATTGCAAACAAATGTGATGTCTGCATGACAGCCTACACCGGCTGTGACAGTTATTTGGCCTTTATTTTGTGTAATGTTGGCCAATTTTAGCATGCATCGTAAATCTCAACAGTTTTCTAGCAGGGTCACTTGAAGCCAGTAAAAGATCTCTTGCATTCATGGAAGTTTTGTATTCCTAAGTAACTGTCTGGTAACTTAGTAAAATACGTAACTATTATCATTCCCAAATCCCACGTTGCATCTAGAACTGTCTTCTCAAACTGACATAGGCACTGCATCTAGTCACCTGGGCTAACAGCCCTGGTGGTATCTTGGATAACTGCTCCAGACTTCACTGTGTTTGGGTAGGGGGTGGTGGTGATGTATAACACCAGGTTATCCACATACCTCATCTGCCTCTTCAATAATCGCTCCCAACTTTGTTCAGTTGGGAAGGTATTATGTTCGTACCTAGAACAGGCTCTATTTTCTCAAGGGAACCACACGCTCGATAGCTTTGGGGAGCAACAGCGAACAGCGTTTATGGGAAGTTTTGTAACTGGTGCAAAGTTACTAATTTTTGTTGCTGCTGCTGGGTTGTTCCTTGTGTATAACAACAGGTCCTTAATTTCAGCTGGAAATTGTAGAGGTAGGGTAGCAGCTACCTTGGAGATACCCACTGACAATTTAATTTTTAATTTGCTGGATGTTAGTGCAGTTCCTTCAGTTTCCCAGAAACCATCATAATATTATATCCCTCATTCACTGATTACACAGTGATTTCTTGCTCAGAAAGCTAGATTACACAAAATTTCCTGCACAGATCACCTTCCAAAAATTCATTGTCCCCTTTCCTATCCTACAGGGGCAGTGCCCTGAACTCTTGCAGTACTTCTGTCATACAGAATTGACAGCTGTTTATCTTTTGCCTTAAAGACAAAAATCAATCTAAACTTTCCAAACCTTCAGTTATACACCTCTACCTGGTCAAACCCACATGTATGCAGATTGTAGCACCCCAAATAAAATTGGAAGTTATATTTTCCAGCCACTTCTCACATGTAGCCTGGGGAACTGGTGTGGCCAGAAACAGTTTCTGAATTTCTACAAAACATATCCTCTGTTTTTCCAAAGGACACCTGCCAAGCTTCTCTGGACACATCAGGCAAAGGAAATAAGTGGTAAATATATATGGCACAGACTATGTCCAGGATGTTTCTCCTTCCAGAGTGGAAAAAAATCCCCCTTTAGAAATTCACTCAATTCATATGGGTTTTTAATAAAATTAGTACCTTCATTTTAGGTTGGTTTGGGTTACACCCTCCCCCACCCCAGCTTAACCTGTGATTTCCAGAACAAGGAGCTTGTCAGCCCTTCTTCCAGTTTCTGCTACAGAGAAAGTGGAAGACTGTAAGCATCCCAGATAAGACAGCTCTGCCAGCTCTCCTCCGAACTCTGTCAGAAGCTTCATTGCCTCCTTAAAGTTCTTAAAAACTTTCTCTGCTACTAGAGTGCCCCATCCCATCTTCTCCTTCAAGGGTTGTGTTGTCCTGATGGGATCCGGAACTTGCTCATTTGTATTTGAATTTATTCCTTGTTTTTACTACAAGTTCTGTATTTTCATCTTTATTTTTGTACATCACAAACTCTTGGGTAGTTTCTTGAAGAGTAGTCTGCCATCAGACTCCAATCATGAGCTGGTGTCTTCTCAGGGATCTCACTAATCCCAAAATTGTTTCTACAGTGACAGGCTGATCATAAAATCTGTCTTTTATCTAAAGTCTTTTATTTTCTTCGGCATCCCCTGTTTAAAAGCACAGCACACCCTTAATCTATTTTTTTTCAGTGTACAGAATATCACAACTGACGTGAGACATTGAGGGCTACAGAACCAGCTTCTCCACAAATGAAGTCAGTTTGCTTTACTTTGCAGGTCTCTCTCTGTTCCTCAGGCATGTACTTGTGTTTTCAGGTAGTACTTTCTTTCCTATAGCTTCTACCTTGCCCTATCTCCATGCCTTACGTTTCATTTGGTCCTATACTCTAGAAAAAAGAGAGATCCTGGCAGGATGCAAAGGTTCCTTACAGTCCCATACTTTCAGCCTTCGTTGTAGATTATTTGCTAAAAAAAGCCAGAGAAAAACCTGAAGCTGCCAGCTTTTGCAGTTAAGTTACCTCCTCAAAAGTTGAAATGGTGTCTGTGTAGCTGTCGCTCTGCCACCAAATTTGCCTTCCCATTTATTCTGCAGTGTGAGCAAACCCCACACAAAGACACCAGCTTAAAAGTCAAGGAGGTAATAGATGTGAAAAAAAAAAAAAAAAAGTACATTATAACTTCTCCCAAATGGCCAGCAAAACTAAATGGGTTTGCATCAGAATATTGTGCAGAATCAAGTCTGTTGGGCTACAGTAAAATGCCTGCTTGCTCAGAAATAAAGCAAATAAAAAAATGAAGTCAGATATAAAGATAAATTTCATATCTGAAGTCAGATAAAGACCTCTTTTTACAGAAGCACCATGTTGCTTTAGTCTTTTTAGATTTTTGTTCCCTGGTGTGGCTGATAGTTCATAGAATCATTGAACATTCCAAGTGGGAAGCGACCCATAAAGACCATCGAGTCCAACTCCTGGCCCCACACAGGACCAGCCAAGTCAGAGCATGGGACTGAGTGCATGACCCAGATGCTTCTTGAACTCAGTCAAGCTGGGTGCTGTGACCACTTCCCTGGGGAGCCTGTTCCAGTGCCCAACCACCCTCTCAGTAAAGAACCTCTTCCTAACATCCAGCCTAACCCTCCCCTGTTGCAGCTTCATGCCATTCCCTTGGGTTCTATCACCGGTCAGAAGTGAAGCCACAGATCCTCATGAGGTCCCCCCTCAGCTTCCTCTCTCCAGTCTGAACAAATGAAGGGACTTCAGCCTCTCCTCATGACACTTAGCCTCCAGACCCTTCACCATCCTTGTTACCCTCCTTTGGACACTCTCCAATAGTTTCACGTCCCTCTTGTCTTATGGAGCCCAAAACTGCTCCCAGAACTCAGGATGAGGCTGCACTAATGCAGTGTAGAGCAGGACAATCCCCTCCCTGGACCAGCTGGCCATGCTGCACCATGATGCACCCGAGGGTAAAGTTGGCCCTCCTGGCTGCCTGAGCACATTGCTGGCTCATGTTTGCCTTGCTGTTGACCAAGACCCCCAAATCCCTCTCACCATGGCTGGCCTCCAGCATCTGATCCCCAGTCTGTATGTGTAGTCAGTGTTGCCCCTTCCAGGCAGGTTGCTCCGGTGCAGAATCCAGCACTTGCCCTTGTTAAATTTCATGTTGTTGGTGACTGCCTGATTTTCTAATCTGTCCAGGTCTCTCTGCAAGGCTTCCCCACCCTCAATGGGGTCAACAGCTCCTCCCAATTTGGTGTTGCTTGCAAACTTATTTAAGACACCTTCCAGTCTGAGTCCAGGTAATTTATGAAAACATTAAAAATAAGGGCCTAAAGTGGAGACCTGGGGAACCCCACCAGTGATTGGCCACCAGCCAGATGTAACCCATTATCACCCTTTGAGACAAATCCTTCAGTCAGTTGCCCACCTAATGCATTATGGCTCTGTCTAGTTGTATGCTGGGCATTTTGTCCAGCAAGATATTGTGAAATACAGTATCTTTAGATACTGTATTTCACAGTATCTTGCTGTGACAAAGAAATCCAAGAAAATAACATCTTTATGATGTTATTTTCTTGGATTTCTAAGGACACCTTACTAAAATCCAAGAAAATATCATCAACTGGCTTCCCTTGGTCAACCAGCTGGGTGACCTTGTTGTAAAAGGAAAGCAAGTTAGATAAACTGGACCTTCCTCTCCTGAACCCATGTTGGCTGTGACCAAAGACTGTGTTGTCCTTCAGGTGTTTTTTATTTACTCCCAGTATGAGTTTCTCCATAATTTTACCAGGCATTGAGGTGAGACTGACAGGCCTTTAATCACCAGGGTTGTCTTTGTTATCCATCTTGAAAATTGGGACATTTGCCAGCTTCCAGTCAACTGGGCCCTTTCCAGATTCCCAAGACCATTGAAAGAATAATCGAGATGTTTTTCAATGGTATCAGCCATTTCCCTGAGTAACCTGGGATGGATCCCATCAGGACCCATGGACTTACATTGATGGACCCCAATGCCTGCAAAAGCCATTTCCCAGTGGACCTTACCAAATAATTCCTTGGGCAGCCCAAAATATGCTCTCCCCATTATATAGTGTTGAAGTTTAGGAGGCAGTTTTCCTCCTCTCATTGAAGATTTTGAATTACACAACTTCGTGGTCACTATGGCCAAGATGACCACCTGCCACCCTTTGACCCACGAGACCTTCTCTGTTTACAAGCACGACATCTAAGAGTGCACCTTTCCTCATAGGCTCCCTTAAAAACCTGTACAAGGAAGTTATCAACCAGTTCCTTCAGGAATCTCCTGTACCTGTTTGTATTAGCCATGTGGAGTTCCCAGTTAACGTCTGTCAGGTTCTAGACCCCCATAAGGACAAGAGCAGATGATCTAGAGGTGTCTCTTAGTTCCTTTAAGAAATACTCATCAATGTTGTCATTCTGGCCAGGGGGTCTAAAGTGGACTCCCACTACAGCATCCCCTTTGTTTGTCCCTTAATCCTTAACCAGAGACCCAAGGATGTTGCCTCCAACTGACAGCTTCTCCAGTACACACAGCACCTTCCCAACCTCTCCTGCCCTGCCTGTCTCTTCGGAAGAGGCTGTAACTATCTATCACTGCACACCAGTCACAGGACTCTTCTCACCAGGTTTTGCTTAAGTTAGTGATGTCATAACTGTGGGACTGACCCAGGATTTCCAGCTCTTCTTGCTTGTTCCTCTTGCTATGTGCATTGCTGTAGAAGGATTTCAGATGTGCTTCAGCATAACCCACACCTTTGGGGAGGACTGAAGGAACTTCACTAACACGCAGTGTTGTAGCACGCCATCCCGTATTTTATCACCAGCCATGTGGATGCACTTCAGGTGGACTTTCGGTGCACCTGTGCTCCCTGTACCTCTAACTAATCGTCCCAATGAGCTAAAGTCTCTTTTGATAGCCCTTGAACTTCTGTCTGCATCACCGCCAACCTGGAATACCAAAAGTAGGCAGTAATTGCAGGGCTGTAGCAGTTTAGGGAGGTGCCTAGTGATGTCCTTGATCCAGGCACAAGGGAGGCAGCAGATGTTTCCATGGGTAGGGTCTGGGTGATATATCAGCACCCCCATTCCCATCAGAAGGGAGTAGAATGTAACAATTACCCTTCCTTTTGGTTTTGTTTTTAGCAAGGGCAGTCTAGAGGCATGGGGATGACCAACTCACCGTAGCTGACACCCTGGGTGTGCCGTCATCCGCATCCTCATCTTCCAGAGATCCAGAGCAGAAAACCCACCGTGCAAGGGCAAAGACAGCTAGAAGGAGTTGCACCTGTATACCCAAGTAGGGACCTGTCTCCATTCTTCCCTGTCGCTTGGTCCCTGCCTTCTATCTGATGGCAACTGGGTAGGGGAACCTCTGGCACTTGTTTAACTTGTGGAGCACACCTCTGGTGTCTCTCCTGTGAGGATGACAGGGAGCGGCTCCAGCATCTCCTTTTCACACTCCCTGATGCTCCTTGGTCATTCCACCTCCTCCCTAAGCTCCACCACCATGCTAAGCAAATCATCCATGTACTTACACAGCACACAGACGGTATCACCACTAGCCCTGGCAGCAACAACAGGCTCAGGCACTGCCTGGAGCTGGAGACTTGGACCGCTGCGTGTTTCTGCAGTTCACTGCTCAGTTTGGGTTGTCATGTTCTTTCCAGTGACAGCTTTCTGTCAGATGGAGACCATAGCTGGTCATGGCTCTTGTGGGGTGGTGATGGCCATTAGGCGAGCTGCCTGTGCCCTCCCTTCTGACGTGACATGCTCTGTCTACCTGTTCACTTCACTGCGCTCCCTGGGACTGCTCTTATATGGGAGGGGGTTTGGCCACCTTCACTCTGGTCTTTCCCCANCTGAACCCATGTTGGCTGTGACCAAAGACTGTGTTGTCCTTCAGGTGTTTTTTATTTACTCCCAGTATGAGTTTCTCCATAATTTTACCAGGCATTGAGGTGAGACTGACAGGCCTTTAATCACCAGGGTTGTCTTTGTTATCCATCTTGAAAATTGGGACATTTGCCAGCTTCCAGTCAACTGGGCCCTTTCCAGATTCCCAAGACCATTGAAAGAATAATCGAGATGTTTTTCAATGGTATCAGCCATTTCCCTGAGTAACCTGGGATGGATCCCATCAGGACCCATGGACTTACATTGATGGACCCCAATGCCTGCAAAAGCCATTTCCCAGTGGACCTTACCAAATAATTCCTTGGGCAGCCCAAAATATGCTCTCCCCATTATATAGTGTTGAAGTTTAGGAGGCAGTTTTCCTCCTCTCATTGAAGATTTTGAATTACACAACTTCGTGGTCACTATGGCCAAGATGACCACCTGCCACCCTTTGACCCACGAGACCTTCTCTGTTTACAAGCACGACATCTAAGAGTGCACCTTTCCTCATAGGCTCCCTTAAAAACCTGTACAAGGAAGTTATCAACCAGTTCCTTCAGGAATCTCCTGTACCTGTTTGTATTAGCCATGTGGAGTTCCCAGTTAACGTCTGTCAGGTTCTAGACCCCCATAAGGACAAGAGCAGATGATCTAGAGGTGTCTCTTAGTTCCTTTAAGAAATACTCATCAATGTTGTCATTCTGGCCAGGGGGTCTAAAGTGGACTCCCACTACAGCATCACCTTTGTTTGTCCCTTAATCCTTAACCAGAGACCCAAGGATGTTGCCTCCAACTGACAGCTTCTCCAGTACACACAGCACCTTCCCAACCTCTCCTGCCCTGCCTGTCTCTTCGGAAGAGGCTGTAACTATCTATCACTGCACACCAGTCACAGGACTCTTCTCACCAGGTTTTGCTTAAGTTAGTGATGTCATAACTGTGGGACTGACCCAGGATTTCCAGCTCTTCTTGCTTGTTCCTCTTGCTATGTGCATTGCTGTAGAAGGATTTCAGATGTGCTTCAGCATAACCCACACCTTTGGGGAGGACTGAAGGAACTTCACTAACACGCAGTGTTGTAGCACGCCATCCCGTATTTTATCACCAGCCATGTGGATGCACTTCAGGTGGACTTTCGGTGCACCTGTGCTCCCTGTACCTCTAACTAATCGTCCCAATGAGCTAAAGTCTCTTTTGATAGCCCTTGAACTTCTGTCTGCATCACCGCCAACCTGGAATACCAAAAGTAGGCAGTAATTGCAGGGCTGTAGCAGTTTAGGGAGGTGCCTAGTGATGTCCTTGATCCAGGCACAAGGGAGGCAGCAGATGTTTCCATGGGTAGGGTCTGGGTGATATATCAGCACCCCCATTCCCATCAGAAGGGAGTAGAATGTAACAATTACCCTTCCTTTTGGTTTTGTTTTTAGCAAGGGCAGTCTAGAGGCATGGGGATGACCAACTCACCGTAGCTGACACCCTGGGTGTGCCGTCATCCGCATCCTCATCTTCCAGAGATCCAGAGCAGAAAACCCACCGTGCAAGGGCAAAGACAGCTAGAAGGAGTTGCACCTGTATACCCAAGTAGGGACCTGTCTCCATTCTTCCCTGTCGCTTGGTCCCTGCCTTCTATCTGATGGCAACTGGGTAGGGGAACCTCTGGCACTTGTTTAACTTGTGGAGCACACCTCTGGTGTCTCTCCTGTGAGGATGACAGGGAGCGGCTCCAGCATCTCCTTTTCACACTCCCTGATGCTCCTTGGTCATTCCACCTCCTCCCTAAGCTCCACCACCATGCTAAGCAAATCATCCATGTACTTACACAGCACACAGACGGTATCACCACTAGCCCTGGCAGCAACAACAGGCTCAGGCACTGCCTGGAGCTGGAGACTTGGACCGCTGCGTGTTTCTGCAGTTCACTGCTCAGTTTGGGTTGTCATGTTCTTTCCAGTGACAGCTTTCTGTCAGATGGAGACCATAGCTGGTCATGGCTCTTGTGGGGTGGTGATGGCCATTAGGCGAGCTGCCTGTGCCCTCCCTTCTGACGTGACATGCTCTGTCTACCTGTTCACTTCACTGCGCTCCCTGGGACTGCTCTTATATGGGAGGGGGTTTGGCCACCTTCACTCTGGTCTTTCCCCACACCAAGTCATGGCCACCGGTTGTGAGGAGCTCCTTCTCACCTGGCCTGGGGGGAGGCTTGGAAACTGCCTCTCTCCCTGAGCTTTCTGGGCTCTTTTTCCACTGCTTTAGCCCCTCAAGGAAGGTCTGCTGTCAGGATTGTCCACTCAGGATGGTGCTTCACTAGAGATGACCGAGGCAGGCTGCTAGTGCTGACGAAGAAACAAAACCTGACATACTGTGTGCCATTACGCTTTGTTACAAATGCAGTGACAGATTCAAACTAACTCAGTGATGTACAAAGACCCTCCAAACATGAAGTAAGAGTAAAGGAAATACATTGCTTTCTCCTCTTTTTTTTTTTTTTTTTAATTTTATTATGCTTTGTTCTGGTATTTGCTGCAAGTTTCCTTTAATACTAACTGGTCAGTTAAGATCAAACATGTCTTCTCCTCTCAGTCATAACCCCCCTGAGTGGTATGGAGATCAGTTTGATCATCACACACCTCTCCATCCATCCCTGCGTTTGCTCTCCTCTCCTGTCCTGTTAAACATAGGCTGCTTGCCTTCAAAGACTTCCATGATCTCCAACTCCATGACTAGCTGTTCCAGCACTGACATCAGCTTCTACCCACTTTGATCCTCTCACAAATAAGCAGCTCTCCATAATCAATCCATGGTTCGTTCCTTGTTCTACTTCAGGTTCCCTCTTGAAAGGTGAGTTCTTTTTTTTTGTTTTGTGAGTTTGTTTTGGTTTGGTTTTCCTTTGAAACCTGTAAAAGACTGACAACAACGTGGAAACTGTTGTGCTGTGTCCAGTGTAAGTTGTGCAGGACTCTTTCATCGGATTTATTGTCTGTCTGGCTCTTATCAACTGTCCCTTTTTCTAGGAAGAAAACTTTTGGGAGAGGCAAAGACTACCTTTATTTGTTTTTGTACAGGGACCAGTTTAATAGAGGTACTTTGGTTCCTAATTGCTGTGGTAACATAAACAATAAAAATAACAAAGAAATCAGGATTACTTAATTTGTTACACTGCAACTACTGAAATTCTGCATCGTTTGTCTGTCCAGGCTGTAGACACAGCAAACTTGCCAGATAGGATTTGTGGCACACAATAACTTTTAAAATACTGACTTTAATTTCAGTAACATGCTGTTGCTTTCTCAGTAAGACTTCACCTAAGATTTATCTCATCAAAACTGTACACTTATGATTTAGGTTTCTCTCCCAGTCCAAACTCTCATAGCTAAAACCCTCAGAGAGACTTGAATGATCTCATTTCAGGATGTATCTCCTGTGAAGTTTTTCTGACAGCTGGCTGAGTAATATTTCTACTTAATCTCTTAAGAATAAATGCATTTATTCCTGTTTCAGAGAGCAAAAAAACTCTTGGCATGTTTTTTAGATGAACTTTCCAAAGCCAGACAGTGCACACCTGATATGAACTAATTTCAATACCAAGGCAGCTGATTAGCTAAATGTCTCCAGCAGCTCTGGAGACAAATGGGCAAAAAATGTGCCCATTTTTTGCACAGTAAGCACACAGAGAATCAAGTCCTACTACTTCTGAAGAGCTGATGGCCTCAACAGCCAACCAATATTGGTGACTTATCAATAGGAGCTGAAGTGGCTGCTGCCGTTGGTTGTTCTCACTGGTCTTCACGGTGTTGCAGCTCTTAGTGGGGATGGCTGAGCTGCACATGCAGCACCTCCTCAGACACTAAAGTTTACAGCTCCCTGTGTTAAAATGGCTACTAAGCCGGCTACTCCAGGCTGCTGTAACCTATTTGGAGCCAGGGAAGTGAAAGGAGGCATGTATAATGGCAGAGATGTGTGTGATGAGATGTTCTGAAGGGCAATGGGAAATGTGAGCAGAAATGTAAATAGGACTTAATATTTCAAAGGTAAAAGGAAATGCAAAATATGGAGAGTTTGTGAAGATATTTGGAAAAAAAAAAGTTTGAAATTAGACCAGTGGTGAGGGCAGATGCTTTCTGAAGTGTAATTAGGTTTAAAGATTAACTTAAATGAATTCAGGAGAATTATTTAGAATTTCTGGTAGTCTAGATAGGCCAAAGTTTGATAGGTAAACCAAAGTCAGTCAAAATCCAGGCAAGGGTCTTGAGACTGTCAACATTAAAATGACATAAAAATTCCTAAACCTGATGTAAAGCCACAGAGTGGCCCACTAGACTATCTTCCAAGAAATGTGTAGGAGAGGACAGAACATTTTCCTCGGTAATGAATTTCGAAAAGTAGTTTGCACCTTGTTAACTCGCATTTCCCAAAATTCCATCCTGTCCTTTTCCTGCTGCTAAGTTAATTAGCTTGTCCTCTTCATGTCAAGGAGTAACATAATCGTGCCTATGTTAACCAGGCTACTTCACCTGGTTGTGAAGTGGAAACAAATGTCAGAAGTGTCATTAATCATTATATACGAGCTTCTGAGGAGTACAAAAAAACCTTCTACAAATGGCACAGTTTAATTCCATAGGCACTTCCCCAGTTCACTCCTCACCAGCCAGGAAACAGGCAAGCCACATTGGTGCTTGTTGATCTTTAAGCAGAATGCAGCAACCCAGGATAAGGCAGAAAGCCAATTACATATCTCATTAAATCCTATTATTAAGTGAGCTTGCTTTGAGGACAAAGTTGATCCACAGGCCACAATTTGCCTTACATTAATTTGATTCCTTTCATATTTCCAGATTAGCCATAACACCAGAGAAGCATAAGAGTGACGATTAAAGTATGAGTTTTCCAAAAATCTCTGCGCTCCTAGCTACAGATACTTTCTTCTCCAGTGTTTGTTTTGAAATCCTGGAAAACACATTTTGTAAAAAGATCTCACCGCATGCCCAGGCACATCCAAACTTTCCACTTGTTCTCAGACATTGGACACCAGACTGCTCTGAGCTGGACAGGGAAGTGAGGTCTTGTAGCAGAATTCAGTGTTCATATTTCAGTCTCCTCATAGACATGTGTTAATGTTATTATGCCTTATATATTTTAGTGGTACTATAATTGTGAGTGGAGCTTTACAGGTCTTATTAGGCAGAAATCCTGGCATCTGCTTTATTTTATATTTATTTTTAATATGCAAAATACCAATAATTTGAGCCGAGGTCATTTGATCAGATTAACTTTCTGTTGGTGTGTCCACAGCTCTCCTGTCTTTCGCCTGTTGTTTCCAATGCTTCACAATACTGACTGACTATGGGCCTACTTATGAATCAGTCCCTGCCACTGCTGTCTTCTGCATTCTCTAGAATTATTTAATGCTGTAGAATTAATTCCACTGGTTCTCACTGGACTTCTCACGTAGTAAGGTACCAGGTCCACATAAATGTCTAGATCTGTCTTTCTTAGGGCTACATTACATCACAGAGTGACACTAACAGAGTCCTGTAACCATGTGCAGTCCAGTTTTGAGTTCTAGCCTTCTCGCAGACTTTGCATACAATGCATCTGTTGTTCCCAAGGATGCATTCTTCAAAATTTTTGAGGTATTTGACTTGTAAGACAAAATCTGAGAGGCAGGGTAGAAGGTATCAGCAACAGCCACTGGACAAGCCAGTGGCTGGCCATTTCTACTCCTGTATCTGAAGGCCAAGAGAATAAATGTACTCATGGGATGAGCAGGAAAAGGCTCTGACAGTTTTATTTGATTTTTTTTTTTTCTGATTGCTGCCATGTCAGTAGCAAACTGCAATTGCCAGCTGAAGCAGTGGGGAAAGGTCCTAACACTGCCTTGTGTGGCATGAGCTGCACATACATGTCAGTATAGCCCGTACCTCTGTGTGCCTTTTAGGATGTTTTGGAGAAGAACTGTTTTCCCATTCTGTTGAGCTGGTTCTTTATAATGCTCTGAACAACCTGGCAAGATTTAGTACTAACAGAGGACATGTGCTTGTCATGTTGTCCCCACATACCATGTTTCAATTCAGTACATTTACTCTTCCGTCCGTTAAAGTTCCTTCCAGTGACTGATAAAGCTGAAAACGTTGTGTAGACTCCATGGGGCATTTCTGGTTTGCTGAGTGCTGGTGGCTGATCTCAGGAGGGACCCGAGTTTGTTAATGGAAATTGCAGTTGGTCGGTGCCGACTCATCCTCTGGGACTCAGCAAAGGGAACTGTTCTGTGGCTGATCTTGGGGAGATTAGCTGGTACGGAGGGTGGTCATACCCACCACAATAACAGATAGGAGGGGGGAAAACCCATTTTATATGTGGAGTTACCATCACTTCAAATTGCTGTACTTTCAGATAAAAAACATAGTTAATGTCTGAACTGAGCAATAAAAACAAGAAATTTTAGTAATTCTGCAATGTTCAGGCTGCTAAAAGTAGGGAAAAGACCAGAAGACCAATCTGAGAGAAGGCAAAGCTGGGCATGAAGTCACAGCTCAGTAAAGCTAACTCTTTCTTTGTGAGTAATGAAATAAACTCCTCAATTCCTCTCTAACACAAGCAGCATCAGCCAATGTTTTATTTAGCAACCTCTTTTTTTTACCTTATTTAATTATTTAATAATTATTTCATTCCTTGACTCATTATTTAATAAAGGAAAAGCAGCTGCTTGAAAGAGGTGGGCTCTTGCTGTGAATCACCATGGTTTCCTGTACCTCAAGGGGACCTACAAGAAAGATGAGGAGAGGCTGTTCAGTAGAGCCTGTTGCGATAGGACAAGAGGTAATGGTTTTAAAATAGAGGGAGGTAGATTTAGATTAGATATTAGAAAAAAGTTCTTTACTGTAAGAGTTGTAGAGCACTGGAACAGGTTGCCCAGATAGGTGGTGGATGCCCCATGCCTGGAGACGTTCAAGGCCAGGTTGGATGAGGCCCTGAGCAACCTGATCTAGTTGAGGTTGTCCCTGCTTCTTGCAGGGGGCTTGGACTAGATTACCTCTGGGAGTCCCTTCCAACTCTAGCCATTCTATGATTCTATGATTCATGAAGAAGAGTAAAAGAAACAGTCAAGAATGACACCTGCATGTGAAGTCACTACAGATGTTAAATCCCAGCGTCTTGATTCTATTTGTAAAAGCTCTGCTGGCACCAGCAGGCCACAGTTTCCCTCTGGAAAAAGAAGCACTCAGGTGTCCGGGAAATAGGGAGCATGAAAACCTCGGGTTTACTGGTAATTAATGTATTAAAGCAGCTACCCAGTCTGACTTCCATGTTCTTTTTTTTTCAAACCAGAGAGTAGATTATTGGACTCTAAGATACCTAACTATTGGCATACACCTGAAGGAGTTTACTCGCATAAATGCAAGCTACACGATCTGTGCTTCACCAGCAAGTGACAGAGCCATCAAAAGAGAAGATTTGGCTTCACAAGGCAAAGCAGAGGTCTTCTTTAGTGGAAATCCGCAGACGCTCTGCTAGAGATGAACAGTTAGGTAATGAACTTGGAGAGAAGAAGGAGAAAATATTCCTTATTTTGGTCTTTTTGGGCTCTGTATTCAAAGAGGGTTTGGTTCCTGAACAAAACCACAGAATAAGGTTCAGATATTTTTTTTTTTAGTATTTCAGCTACACGGATGAGAAAAATAATAAATGTTTCAATTAAAGCTGTACTGTCCAAATACTTCAGGTAGTTATATCCACATTTAATAAAACTCCACACAACCTTGCTGCCGTACATGAAGATATGAGTTTCAACTTGTTAAATATTTAAAATCAGAGCTGCCTGCAACAATATAGTCTAAATATTCATTTCAACAGGAGTACAATTCTCATTTAAAGTACACTGAAACAAAATGTGCTGGAGTGGGCATTTTTATGATTGACAGTGTAACTGTATCTAGTGAACAGCAAACTATTCCCATGAAGACAAACTTCCAGAAAAATCCTTCTCAGTTGAAAGACGAGGATTTGGTTTAGGATGGGGGATTGGGGTAATGATGGTAAGTAGTTCTTTACTTGTAGGCATCAAGAAACCTTTGCCATGGATGGTGTTCTTTTTTTCCTTATTGGTTATGTTCCTATAACTAATGTTAAGCTTTACTTGAGATACCAGCTGCAGGAGAAGCAGGGGAATGCCCAGCTGTTCAGAATCAACTTCATCATCCAGAGGTCTGAGTAAGGAAAAAAATTAGGGTTGCCATGGTAAGACATTATTTATGTACAAATAAATGCCCTGTGGTCAGTTTCTCCCTCAGATGACAGTACTTTTGCAGAACTTGGAAGAAAACAGAGGAGAAAGCCAAATATAAAGAGATGTGCAGGGATGGAAAATGGAAAGAAGAAGAAGAAAAAAAAAAGTGAGAAAAAAAGGAAGATTTGTTCCCTGCTATTTAAAGACATTAGACCCAACTTTTTTCAACTCAGTGAAATGGATCTGCTTGTTCTCTATCTTGCTATAAGTTAGCTTTCCAGGGACTTCTTCATAAGACTGGCAGCAGGGTGATGAATCTCCCTGGCATGGGCAAAGGAACTGCTCGAAACAGTGCAAAAATCCTGCAGAGCAGGGTTTCTCTGTTCAGGAGAGACCTCCAGGACTAGTTCGGTTGTGTCAGGAGCTTTCCTGTCTCCTGATTCAGCAAAGAATTGGCAGATACCATGTCAGTATCATGACCTTAGGCTTTGGAGTCCTACTGCTGGAATGTACTGCACTCACCTGGCTGCTGGGCTAGGATTTTGTGTGGCTTGAAGACATGCAGTAATTCATGTCTTACCTAAGAACCTCCTCCTGCCTCTGCCAGAGCTTTCTCTTTACCAGCGCTGGCACCATTGATTCTTCTGAAGCATGCTGAAAAGAGCAAGCTTCAAAATATCCTTATATATATATATATCTCCAGGTTGCCCAGGGAGGTGGTGGATGCCCCATCCCTGGAGATGTTCAAGGCCAGGTTGGATGAGGCCCTCTAGATGACTAGTTGACCTCTGGGAGTCCCTTCCAACTCTAATCATTCTGTGATTCTATGATTCTATGTATAAAAGGAAAGAGATGATCATAGCAACAGTGGTTCCAGTTGTGACACCAAATAGTAAGTGTGAGAGATATATAAAAAAAGAGGTCCCCAAAACACAAACCCACATCACAAACCCAAGTCTCTGACATACGTACAGCACTTTTGCCCGAAGGGGCTATGGCTGAAGTTTCACAAATTCATGTCAAAGTGAATAATACTCTATTTGACTGCAATGGCAAAAGAAATCAGGGTAGTCACACTGGAGACAGCTGATAACCACAAAAAGTACAGCTTCACTTTTACAAACCTTCCAAATGAGGCAGCTCCAGCTGCTCCCCATTTTTCAGTTTGACACATACCATAAATGTAGAGACCACAAGGTAAATATATATCTAAAGCTGTACAGACAGGCATTGCCACAGGGTTCCCCCCAGCCTGTTCATGTTAAATGCCAGCATTTCAACAGATTGCACACAACAAAGAAAAATCTGTGTAATGTATCACTTACTTTGATTACAGGCCATAACTTGCTACTTACCTGACAAGAAAACTGAACGGCAGCTGCACAGTGTTCCCGTGAACCCAACTGATCCTGATGCTGGCCTTGTTTCACAGTGATAGCCAACCTTCTGTTTTCCTGTTACACCAATTTGTTTTGATCTGTGAATTCTGTAGCAATCACGCGGTGTTGGAGAAGTTAGGGCAGTAGTTACTGCAACAGCATGGGAACAGAAACTGCTGGAAGAAGAAAGGAGAGGGATGAAAGGGGTGGTTGTTTATTGTTTGGAGTCATCTATTTCATTCCCCAGCAAAAAGAAAGCACGCTGATGAACACAGAAGTTGGTATTTTCAGTGTTGTTTAAATAATTAAGGCCCAGATGGGGTTTCATATCCCAATTTTATACTTCAGACCGGTTTCTCCTTATTTGCCCTTCTGATGGTATAAGGAGAGTTAGCCTTCCCGACACAAAACGTTATGTAGCCCAAGTCAAGGGAGTATAGGATCCAAATAATGTACATAAATGCCTTAAAGGTATGAAAAATCCCTGTATGTTCTAGTCTTTAAAAGCCAGGTGCCAAGGAAGAGACAGCACTCCGTCACTTCTGATTCACTTTCCAACCGAAAAAAAGCTTGCCAGGTTGAAAATCTGCAAGGACAAAAAGTGTATTTCTCAGATTAAAATACTTGTTCTCCAGTTGTTATTAGGGGCAACTGTCAAACATTATGGATTCACCCTGCTTGGCAGAAGGAGTGACAAGTCACACCAAACATCTCTAAACAAAATAACAAGTAAATCTAGAAACTTTAGAGGCTCTTTATTTCTGTCTTTAAAGCTAGCAGACAAATAAAACTATTTCTTCTGAACTTTTTAACTTAAGACATAAAAAGAAAGCCAAAATTACATCCCTTCTTGTGGTTGTGGTTTGCAGTGTCAGCTGGTCTGATCAATGTCTGCAACCAGTCTGCACATGCACACTGGGCATCTCACCCCAGGCCAAAATGATCAGATGTGCAAGCATTGGTCTTTGAACCAAACAGAGCATTTCGTGATAAACAAACAAATTTTGGTTGCCAGCAAACTGACAGATCTCTGGTTTCCTTGCAACCATGTTGAGACAAGAACAGTGA
>VXBZ01007724.1:10530-43018 GCA_013399135.1 Heliornis fulica | reverse complement strand
CCCCCAAGGTGATCCCACACGCAGATTTACATTTAGAACATGCCAATTTCTGTAGCCAGCTGGGGAAAAAAATAGAGTAAGTGATGAGGCACTACTCAGTTATGGGTAGGTCAAAAAGATTTGGGTCTGTGGCAGAGCTCCAAAGAAGAGTTCCCACCTAGATAGGAACATAGCAACAATTTTGTCAGCTTCTCCAGACTGACTCCCAGTCATCTACCGCTCATTTGTGCTCAATCTTTTCCAAGCACAGGGACACATACTTCTTTATCTACACCTAGTGGTATGAAAGGAGAGCTGGGCTCTGTCAGGCCCTAGTTAACCTTCTGCTGGCCTCCTTTATACTGATGATACTTTAACTTGTCTGAGGGTCTGGAATTCATCATCCCAGCTAGTTGTTCATATCAGTATGAACGAAAGCTGCCCATCAATCCAAGTTCCATAGCAGCACACTGGGTCACTCAAATCGCACCCTGCAGAGCAGTGAAGTCACAGGCTGAAAGGGCTGCAGAAGCGTATGTTAATCACTGCACAAAAAAAACAGTTTTTGTGATGACAAAATTCACCTTTTCTTGCCCAAATCCTTCTTTCTGTAAATATCAATTTGGCTGCTAAGCACTTGGTGCCACTGCAAAATTAGGAAGTATGGGCACCACTCATCTTCATAGTTGCGTTATCGCTAAACTGGATGTACAGTGTTGTCCTGGGAAAGGCAGTGCCTCGGTTCACTCTTTCTGTCTAGTTTAAACTGGGATCTTCCATCTTCTGAAGGAATGCCTTTGACATTGTGACACGGGGTATTTTGGGTCTGAGTATCTCTCAAGTCTGATCTTTTGGAGGGCTTTCTTTATAGAGAAAACATGGTGTTTTGAATGGGTGAGATAGATAAATCACAGGATTGCAGAATCACTCAGGCTGGCAGACAGCAGACCAAACACCTGAGCAAAGCAAGGCCAAAGCAAGAAATGAGATTAGCCTGGGTTACTCGGACTTCACATAGTCAAGTATTCAAGGCAGGAAAGCCTCCATGGATGGAGGTGATGCAACCTGTCTGCACCCCAGCTGCATCACTTGGCTGTTCCCTCGGATTAAAATGTTTTTGTTATGTCCACTTGAGAGTTTCCTGTTTCAATTTATGACTATTTCCTCTCATTTGGTAGACTTCTTTAGGTGCCTGGGCTTCAGTAAGGTGACCCTGAAATCATTCCTCTTCCTATCTGAACCAGCTGTAGTCCCACTGTTTCTTCTTACAAGACAAGGACTCCAGCCCCCAGCGATCCTCATATTCCTCTGCTACCCACTACACATCCCTGTGATTGCAGAGAGACCATAACACTTCAAGTCCACACAGACCTCTAATTTCTCCTGTTTGCTCCCCATGCTGCAGTGGGTAATTGTATGGTAAAGGGTCCTTGCAGCTAAAATTATGAATACCAAAAGACAGCATGAAAAAAAAAAAATCTCACTTTAACTTCTATTTAATCCTCCTTATTTATAGTCTGTTAGGAATAAAACACAGTACTATATAGTATATATTATGTTTAGGTATAGATAACATATATATATAAAACAAACAGCTGTGATTTTCCTACAGCTTAACCCAAAGACAAGTGGAAGCACGAGGCTTTAGACAGAAACAGTCAAGTATGCAAGGGAATAACTGATCACTATGGATAATTTTTGCTTAATTTTGTTTAGCAAATCTGTATTGGGCAATGACCACATTTAGATTTAAGCTACTTTAAAAGAGTATATTGTGCCAGACGCTTGTTTTGGTGATAGCCAGAAAAGGGTAAGGAGAAAGGAAACTCCAGCCTTGCTTATGAGGCAGCCCTAAGCCCAGACAGAATTGCAGCACCTCAAGAACCTACATCAGTACTGCAAGATGAGGTGTCCCAAAGGGATGGTGTCAGAGACACGTGGCAAAGGATCATGATACACAAAGTACGAGGAGGCATGGGTTTCCCCAGATCCTCTCCCGCACTCAGCTAGTCAGCCTGGGTAAGGGAACATGCTGCATTGCTCTCGGGAGGCAGAGGAAATAGCACACGTCCACGTCCACCGGAAATACACTGTATTTTGAACACATTTATTACATAAGGGTCAAAGATGTCAAAGACTGCGATCGTACAGAAGGAAAACGGCCACTCAACAGAGGGATATGAAGTAGCACACTGGGCACAGAGGTCTGACTCTTCAGGACCGCAACAGAGACAAGCGCAAGGTCAGACTGGCTGTGGGGGCAAACAAAACCAACCATGCCGCTATTTTTCATGGGGTAGTATCACATGCAGCAGCCTCATTTTTCCTTGTACTAATTTGCACATTTGATGTTTGCAAAGAAACAGATTGGCTTTTAAACAAATACAAAAATTAAGATATTTCTGCCCTGATGGAAAAGCTGCAGCTTGCAAGAGAAACTTGTGCCACAACAGTAGAAACTGTGAACAAAAGCAGATGGAGAATAATCCTGATTGGCATGTTTCCTGCATACATCCAATAGAATTAAACTATCTTAGACAACCAAGGGACCATTTAACAATGCCAAGTTTTAAAAAAAACAACAGACCTTGGCTATTTCTGTAATGCAACAGCTTCATGTTTACAGCCACTTAATCCCTGCATTTGCTATCAGGCTCCCCTGCCAGCTCAGTGTATTTGCTATTATGCTTCATTATTCCCTTTTCTGCTACTCTCTTTATTTAAAACTTTGTACCTCTAAGATTTTAACTTGAGAACCTGCCTTATAGATTTAATTGTATGTAATGACACCATTTCTATTTTATAAAAGGTAGACACAGATAGCTCTATTACATTAAAAAAATAATTTATAAAAAAAAAAACATGAGCGACTGAAGACCTGTTTCACTGCAGACCCTAGAAAGGGGGTATAGACAGAATAACAGAACCAAAGATCAGTTGAGGTTGGAAGAGACCTCTGCAGGTCTTGTGGTCCAACCCCTCCCGCTCAAGCCAGGAGACCTACAGTCAGTTGCTGAGGACTGTGTCCAGGTGGCTTTTGAACGTTCCCAAGGATGGGGACGCCACAACCTCTCTGACACTGGCCAACCTCCCATTTCAGTTTGGTCCCATTGCCTCTGGACCTGGGCACCACTGGTAAGAGTCTACCCAAAGCAGGCAGATGTGACCTCCAGCTGAGATCCCTCCTGAGCCTTCCTTGCTCTAGGCTGAACAGTCCCAGCTCTCTCAGCTTCTCATCCCAGGAATGATGCACCAGTCCTTTCATCATCTCTCTGGCCCATTGCTGGAGGCTCTGCATGGTGTCCCTGTCTCTCTTGTACTGGGGATCCTAGAACTGGACCTGGCAACCCCAGTATGGGCCCACCAGCGCTTAGTAGAGGGGAAGGATCACCTCCCCCCACTTGCTGACAAAAGTCCTCCTCATGAAGCTTGGGTGCTGTTGGCTTTTGGGGGTTTTTTTTGCCACAGGGGTACACTGCTGCCTCAGTGGTCAACTTGGTGCCCACCAAGATCACAGGTTCCTTTTCTGACAAGTTGCTTTTCAGCTCAGTGGACTCCGGCATGTACTGGTGCTTGGGGTTGCCCCCCTCAGGTGTAGAGATTTGCACTTCTCTTTGAACTTCAGAAGGTTGAGCAGCAAACATTCCATGAAAAAATAAAACAAAAAAATGTTTATTCTTGTTCACTAAAGTTTCCAATACAGAAGTTAAGAAGGCAGCTGCTTTTAATTAAATGTACAGTTTATTTTTTACATTTACAGATGAAGGAAAATCACTTATCTTAGATAAGCTTAGGTAAGCACATTTACAATTTGCGTCAAGTGTATTTTAATTTGCAGTTTTCTGTATTCTAAATAATGACAGTACCTATCAAATTCTAAGATTAAGCCATCTATATTTATGTGATTGAAGATAAAAACAGATGAATAATTAGGCCTACACATGCCGTACATTAACACTATATAGGATACATTTCTGTGCATATAAGATGTGCAAGTAGAGACTTTCCTCCTAGGTCAACTGGTACAGTTGTAAAAAATAAATTTCAGTCATACAGTCACAGAATCACAGAATCACAGAATCACAGAATCACAGAATCACAGAATGTGTTAGGTTGGAAGGGACCTTTAAAGGTCATCTAGTCCAACCCTCTGCAGTAAGCAGGAACATCTTCACTAGATCAGGTTGCTCAGAGCCCCATCAAGCCTGACCTTAAATATCACCAGGGATGGGGCCTCCACTGCCTTTCTGGGAAACTTGTTCTAGTGAGCTACCACCCTCATATTGAACAACTTCTCCCTAATATCCAACCTAAATCTTCCGTTTTCTAGTTTAAAACCATGACCCTTCATCCTATCACTACATACTTGTCCCTCTAGCACATTAACCTCGTGACTCAGCTTGGTGTCATCAGCAAACTTGCTGAGGGTGCACTCAATCCCACTGTCAATATTATTAATAGAAATATTAACCAGCGTCTGTCCCAGCACTGAACCCCGAGGAACACTGCTTGTTACCAGTCTTTCTCACACCAGTCAGCTCAACAGCCACCTAAGTGAAGCAGAAAGAGTTGGGACTGAAGGATGCTAGTAAGCTCTCTAAATATTTTCAGGCTTTGGTGATCTTAAGTGCAGAATCTGTAGAATTAGAGATAAAATGTCTGGTACCCCAAAGTAAGAGATGAGTTAAAATAAAAGTGAATTATAAGTAAAGGC
Source organism: Heliornis fulica (assembly GCA_013399135.1). NCBI lineage: Eukaryota > Metazoa > Chordata > Aves > Gruiformes > Heliornithidae > Heliornis > Heliornis fulica. The sequence goes on along the minus strand of VXBZ01007724.1, from coordinate 38,325 downwards.
ATAATGCCCTCCAAAGATGCTGACAAGTCTGAGCTGAGCTGAAAAGATCAACAGTTTAGAACTGGGCATGGCTGCAGCAGCAATGAAGCAAAATGATTATGAAAGTGAGTATGCAAAGTGAGTGTATCGTACTGAGACAAGCTGGCTCATTTTGAAGAAGCCAGAAATTTGATGTAAAAGACATGTGCAAATTTACACTGAAAAGGTATGCCATGATCAACAAAGTCTTCCTGCTTGGAGTCCTCAGATTCAGTCCTGCCAGGAGCTTTTCCCTTCTGCTGCAGACAGCTTCACACAAAACATGAGTGTGAAAGCAGCCACTGCTCCTTGCAAACACGCAAGGAAGCATGGCACTCATCAGAGCGTAGTACCATTTTTGCATGAAAGACACTATGCAGAAAATATAGCAAAGTTCTTCATGGAAATAATTTGTGCTCAAGAATTACCTGTGCTAGTTTTCTCCAAATACAGAAACTCCCAAACGACCACCAGAAGCAGAGGCTTCTGCAGGCAGAAGCAAAAGCACATGGTTTTAAAGATGGCCATATAGTAAATGAGTCTTCAGAAATTTGTGTGAATACAAATCATATATAAACCCTAATTCTGATCTCCAGCATACCCACAAAAACTAGGAGAAAGCCTATATTTAATGAGCAAGTTTGGCTAAAGAAGAAAATACAAGTATGACAGTGCAAACCAGCTGGTGATCATCAGGCTTGTTGAATTCAGACCACAAACTCATTAAAACAGGAACTGCTTCTTTGCTTGTGGCTGGTGTCTTATTCCTTAATTGCCAGTCCTATTACCAAATGAGAGCAAAACTAAAAACTCAGAGTTTTCCTAAGTCAAAGCAGAACTGTAACTACATGAGTTTGTTAGAACTGGAAACTAAAGTTTGACATGCAAGGATAACAGAAACCCTATTACACTACATCAAGCACCAGAGTCAGTCACATTTGACTTTGCTATGATCACACACATGTCCAGTGCTAGCATTTTACACAATATTTTCTTTTTAAAGAACAAACTAGACATTCATGTTTCTCTATGTACAGTCCAATGAAGATTCAAAACCTCTTGATGAAAGCAGATGAGAAAAACTCCAGTGTTGCAACAAACACACCTGTGAAAATTCCAGGACAGGAAGAACTAAGTGGTCAGCCTAGTTCAGAACATCTTACAATGATGTATTTATTTGTTTTTTTCTTGTAATGGCCTCTGAACATTATTAACTAAGTTTCTGAATATTGTTGTCATGGTTTAGCTCCAGCCAGCAGCTAAGCTTGCTCACTTTTCCTCAGCAGGATGAAGAGAGCATCGGAAGACTGAAAGGGAGAAAACATGCAGAAACATAAAACCGGTTTAATAGGTAAAGCAGAAGCCACACTCACAAGAAAAGAAATACAAAGAATTAATTCATGCCTTCCCAGGGGCAGGCAGGCCCTCACAGCCACCCCCAGGACAGCAGGGCTCCATCGCGCTTAATGGTGACTTAGAAAGGCAAATGCATCTTCCCTGTTCTTCTTCTTTCTCATTCCCTTATAAGCTGAGCGTGACGCCATATGGTATGGACTATCATNCCCCCTGATAGTTCTAACATGCCAGAACTATACGCTGAATATATTACGATAGAATAATGAGATATCTGATAATAATATTAAGATATATTAATAGAATAATAAGATATGAGTTGAAAGGAACACATAAGGATCACCAAGTCCAACTTTCTTAATTTCTTCTCTTGGCCTTTAAAACACTGCAAGCTTGGGAGTGACAAAGCTTGATTTTGATTGTTCTAGTTGAGAACAAAACTCAGACTGTTCAGAGGCATTCAGATTTCACAAAAATGCTCACATCTACACAAGAACCAAAGCATCATTCAGGAAGGGAAAATTAGATTCNTGGCTCTGTTTAAACTCTGCTCATCAGTATTGAAACCCCCCCTGTGTTATCAACAGTGTCTTCAGCACAAATCCAAACCAGCTACTATACAAAATTAACTATCCCAGCCAAAACCAGCACAATTATTAACTGCGTCTTCCCCCTGATAGTTCTAACATGCCAGAACTATACGCTGAATATATTACGATAGAATAATGAGATATCTGATAATAATATTAAGATATATTAATAGAATAATAAGATATGAGTTGAAAGGAACACATAAGGATCACCAAGTCCAACTTTCTTAATTTCTTCTCTTGGCCTTTAAAACACTGCAAGCTTGGGAGTGACAAAGCTTGATTTTGATTGTTCTAGTTGAGAACAAAACTCAGACTGTTCAGAGGCATTCAGATTTCACAAAAATGCTCACATCTACACAAGAACCAAAGCATCATTCAGGAAGGGAAAATTAGATTCAAATGTATTACTAAAATAGTACATATCAATTCCTTGTTAATTACTATAATAGACACAAGGAGGAAAAAGTAGAAAGACAAGACAGCATCAGACATTGATTTAAAAAAAACTGCATGTAATGACTCAGCTATGCTCTCACTGAAGGAAGAAACAGACTTTCTGTTGACAGTAATGGAAACAGAGACAGGACTTCAGTCACCTAGAGATGCTGCATACTGCAAAGACATGTATCCTTGAAGTCTACATGGGAAATACAACAGAATGCTACCTTTTACTGCACTTTGTCATACCCATGTTCACTGCTATTTGACACTGGAAATAGTGTCTCTAAAGCAAAGTTCAGTCACCCGCTACAGTATCAAAACACAGTAACAAAAGTGCTTATTAATTTTGTTTGCTCTGGCATCCAGTGGAGGTGATATTGCAAAGGCAGCAAAACCCAACAGAGGTCTCAACATAGACAACCTGTACTTAAAAAGCATGCTCTGAGCAGCATGGTTGGAAAGGACAGATAAGGAATGAATACATAATAGTTACGAATGGCATCTTACCTCAGCTGATCCTCAACACCATAGCTGATGATAAAGATTTCTAGTTTCTTAACAGAAGCAAACCACTATTTTTAAAATGCATTACTGTGTGAATAGGTTATTTTCTTTACCTTGGTGTGTGCTTTTTTCCCAAATAGGTTTGAGATTCAAGATTCTGAATATATTGTAAAAACATCCCATAGCACTGGGGCTTTTTATTAAAAATTAAATTAAAATTAGAATTAAAAATTCTCCTTACTTTTCATTAAATTCACATTTAGAGCATCACTTCAGAGCTGCAGGCAAAGCAGCTGCTTCTTTGACAGGATGCAAACTTAAACTAAACTCTTGTTCCTATACAAACTAAGTTTTCTTTGTGGCCAAAAGATCATAGATCAAATTCTACTGTCAGCCAATCAAGATAGAAAAGACAGCAAACTCCCTCCCCCACAAAAAACTCCGAACAAGGCAGGCAGAAAGCATCAAGGCAAAAAAAGACCCAGGTCTTTTAGGCAGGAGCGCCCACCCATCTGCAAAACAGCCTTGCACATTTTTTTCCTTTGCCTTCCCATCAGTTTGTGTATAACCATCTGCCAACTCTGCCACTGTGTACAATCAGGGCAACCATTTATTGGTACAAAGAAACCCTGTCCTCCTCCACCTTCCCAAGCTTCAATTGTGAAGCTGGGGACACCCCACTGTATTCCACTGAGTCCTTGGCATACTCCCCTCATCCTTGGAAGTGGAGTCCCAAAGGCTGACAAGGGTTCCCGTGTTAAAAGAAGTCTGCAAGGGCAACTTGCACACCAACTAGTCATTTGGAGCCAGTGGCTACGACCAGCTATGGCCAGCTTCAGACGTAGATTTAATGCCATGGGTTTTACAAGTCTTTGAAGCTAGCCCCAGAACAACTGTTAGCACTTATCTAACATGCCACTGGGGATTGCTTCATAATCAGAAAAAGAAGAAAAAGAACCGCAAAAGTAAAAGTCCTGCCAGAAAAGAAGTCAGTTAATATTAACCATCAGACAGATGGTTAATATTAACTGAAAGGACATCCAGATTTGTGATTTTCTTCTTCCTTAACAGCACTGTCAACAAACAAGTTAAGAAAGCTCATCATATTCCTTCAATTAGCCTCTCAAACAAGTCTCCTTCTATTTCGTAGGTGATGTGTCAGAAGCATCAGTTCATCTGCCATACCAAGACTTCTCTGTTTGAGGTTAACTCTTTTTTTGACCACCGAGAAAAAGAGTAACCCATGTTCTCTGTGATTATTAGTTGGATGTGGAGTACTTTTAGCCATTAATTTAGTATCAGAGGATAAGGATTATCTGTTCTACTGTGATTTTAATACAGCTGCGTAAGAAAAGGAGCAAAGAGGTCCAGGCAGTAACTAAACCAGCTGTTGCAGTATTAAGAGAAACTGGTGATCTCTCCTGTCACACAGTGTATCTTGGGAGACAACAGCAGAAGGACTATTTTTCTACTCCAACTAAAAAATGAAGAGAATGAAGCGAAGGTTGATTCAGCTACAGATGTGACTGTCTCCTATAATTATGGTATGAAAACAGGAATGTTGTTCTGTCCAGCAGCCCGGAGACGGATCAAGGATTTTACCCCACCCACCTATCCAGGGTCAGACTGACACAGAACTACTCCAGACGTAACATCTAAACTTAGACTTCTGCCACTGCAGTGACTGTGTCTGCAGTCCCTGGCACCTGCTGCAGGGAGAGAACAACAGCCCAGATGTCAGCCTGGCAAGGACTGGCTTTGTTCCCACCTCGTGGGGACAGCAGCCTACAGAGGGCACGGCTGTCCAATGCCTTGAGATCTGTGCCATCCCTGTGCACCCAATCATCACTGCCATATTTTGGTGGAAAATTATGCACCAAAACAGAAGGCACAATGGAGACCCCACCACTGCTGTCTTACTGAAACATCGTGTTAGTGATTCATTTTTCCCGTCCTAGCACAGGGTGTAAAGGCATGCACTGACCTCCTGGGACTGCATGTGGTGAGAGGAGCCACACATGGCACGAGGTGTATTTGTGCTGCCTGTTGGTAGAGAACTAGAGTGAAACACCCTACCAGCTCTTCCCAAGTTTCCCTAGCCCCGTCTCATAGCAAACTAGGACATATACGTCCTGAACGATGAACAGCAGGATAATGTCCTTGCCACAAAGCAGACAAAATGATAAACTGCATGAATTGTTTCTCGCATACACTCTCCAATAATAGAGGAAATGATGTCATAGAAGTTTATCTGTGTGCCTTTGTTTCTCTTGTACTAGTCCATTCTGTAACTAGCTCCCCAAGAACTTATTTTCTTGTCGATGCTGAAGTCTCTAGGGCTGGGAGCCATGTATGTTTCTTCTTGGGTGGCCTCTACAGTTGGATAATGTAATCAGGATCAATTATGCATTTTTTTCCTAAAAATCCACTTCTCATGGTTCACAATGACTCTTGGCCAGTGCATGAGACAATTCAGATTCCTGTATCCCAGACAGAAAAGAAATTCTTGCAAAAGAAACAGGAGAACATTTAGGCAGACAGTATTTTGTGTAAATAATTCTTCATACACATCATAGACCATAATGTGGTCAAAATGTGTCATTAGAAAGTTATTACTAGGTCATTACTTTTGTGACCCTCTGAAACTCTTAAGGATATCTATGTGAAACCTTCAAAAAACACGTGAGAACAAAATTTAAAACATCAGGCAAAATTACATAAACCAAAGAAGATAGAAGACCAAACACTGACTTTTTCATACAATAAGCTTAGCTATGCAGCAAAGTGGAGATTCAAGCTCCTACCATCCAAATCACCAAAGCATTCCAGAAGATGCAGCTTCATAAAATACTGCTTTGCTGGAGTCAACACAGTCTTCTCTATAAAACAGTCTCGTGTAACCATGTTACATGTCTCGAGCGTCTGGGAGTGGGGCGTTCCCTGTGCTCCAGCCTCAGCTGGACAGGGGGACATGCTGCAAGCCCATGGCCCACAAGATGGAGGAGTTCCTCCTGCTGAGTTTACTCAACAAAATGTGAACTACCAGTGAGTGCCAAGAGGACAGGTCCATGCTGAACCATCCTCAGCTGAACACCTCACCCAGAGAAACAATTGCTCCAGCAGAACAACAGAGGACAGACTGCAGCAGATGCAGATTTCAGTAGTTCTGGGCTATTTTATGTCCCTTGAAAGGTACAATCCCAGCATAACCACACCATGCCTCCCAGCCACCTGTACTGTGGTGCTCCAGTCAAGCCAGTTTCCATGCAAGAAACCATGAAGTTCCTGTGCATGGGGCAGCAAAAGGTGTGTTGCCTTGGCCAGCACCTCAAGTGAAACATCAGGACCCTGCTGAGTCAGCAGATGCAGTAATTACCAAGAGAGATATTCCAATCCCATCATACCAACCGATGCAGCTGTTAAAAATATCAGATATCAGTATTTTTAATGTGCTATTTGTCAGTATTGCCAGATGTCAAAGTAACCATTAACATAGATGCTAGCAGTTCCTGAGATGCCTGCAGTGAGGTTATGGTGACCCATATAAAAAGTCTCAGTTCACATTCCTGGGGTCTGGCACTTCAGATGAGTCCTATTAGCAGACAATTCATACATTTAGTAAGCGCTTATTTGTTTGTGATGGTACTTAAAGCTCCAACTAATGTATCTGAAAGACTCTGAAAAGGTCAGACATGACACAGTAAACCATATTTTACTATGGTTTACTGCTACAATTTGAAGAAACATTTGTAAGGCTTGCTCCTTTGCTATATCTTTCCCAGAATATTAAACACTATTAAAACTTTAAAAATAGGTTACTGAAGTAACAATCACTTCCCTTCAACTGCTCAAGCTGGTGAATTAGCGGGAAAAGCAATGCAGAAACACAAAGAAGGGGATACATCTTTCACCATTTCACTCCTTTGGTCTGCATCTCTTGCACTCTGTAACACAGAGTGTCTTAGTATCTCCAACATACTCCTTTGAGATAAATGCTTTTTGTTCGTTTGTTTTTGTAGAGTAAATGTTAGCTAAATGTAGGATTGAGATTTGCTGTCTCCACAATGCCCAAAATTCAACAAACTCAGTTTACAAGAAAAAAACATGCTTTATCACCTGCTCACCTCATGCACCCATGTTGATTCTGTTTTGTGTTCCACTGTCACAAGTATTTTCATTTCAGTTGATGAAATGTGAAACATGGGGAGTCCAGTGGAATAGATCAGAGAGAGGAGAATGGATGCAGACATGGCTTTGAGACCTTCCCTCTGCCTACACCTCTTCTGGAAGAGCTGTTCCCACATGGGCTGTCAGTGTAACCAGAACTCAGGGATATCCAGGGTAAAAGTTGTTCTCTGTTAGCAGCAGGGAGCAAGGAACAGAGTAGGAGACACAGTAACAGTTCTGATTTGAAACATGTTTTATGTCCTCTTAGTGATGTTCTGAGGGGTTGAATTGCTATTGTAATTTCCTAGTTTAATAGAAATTGTTCCAACTGCTCATGTTCATGTTCATTAGTATAAAACAACAAAATAACTGTTAAACTGGATTATGAGGACTTGTCTCCACAGTTTAAATAAATAATGTGTCTTATTTTCAGTGTTTATTTTTAGTGAAAACTACATCTAGGATCACTATTTATTTGTAACATTTTTTCCACTCTTCTCACTTTAAAAGAAGTCATAGCAAAATCCTAAACATATAGGCCAAAAATGAGGATGCAGAATTTGTCCTCTATCTGGCAACAGCTTGGATAAAATGCCCTTTGGAGTTCCTGTGAGCCAAAACACAAGAATTATTTTATTTCGTTCTGAAGTCACTGGAAAATTACAGACAACTGAAAGCTTTCTTCCATGTTTTTCCATTTAAAACTCTACAAGTTCTTTTTTGTGGAAAATAAACAGAGTGAGCAGGGTGAGCAGAAGTACTGAAAAGTTAAAATAGCAAGAATGGTAGACCAAAATTTTAAAAAATAAGGTAGATATTAATTGTCCACTTTATATTTGAAATTAATTTTTCTTTTAAAATGTCTCTGTCACTAATATGAAAAATCACAATCATCTGTCTCTTATGGAAGAAATCAACAAAACTTGGTGCTGAGGTGCAGCAAGAAACACAATGCATTCACTAAATTACTTGCCTTGATTACCTAAAGAATTTTTTACAATTTTGTGACTATTAAACTAAGTGGGTGACAGCTGAATGGTCTTTCAGGATAGGCTGCTGGAGGTCATCATCAAACACTAAAGACACTGTTATCTGAGCCATGGGTTATCTGGCTTTCTTTATGGTGTAAGGAAAACATCAGATCAGAGAATCAAGTGTGGTCACTAGTAGCATATAGTTTTTTGTGACTACAGTCAATAAATTAATTCTCATGGCAACAAAAAACGACCCTTGGAGTAGCATAGCTGTCCAGAACAGAATTAAGAAACTAAATAATTTCTTGTATGTACAAGATTAAAATATGAAATATTTCAGGAAATTCAATGATGATGTATCTCTCTAAATAATAGTTGCTATAATTCATCAGCCTTAACTCTGATTAATTTTTATAACTATTACACATTCATTTATCATACCAGCTTGTGTCATCCATGGTTTCATTGTCTGCCATTAATAAAACAGTAACTGAAAGATCAATAAACTGATATTCTGGCAAGAATATTCTGATGTGTTTAAGCTCTAGATACATGAGAAATCAAGCATGTGAAGTCAGAATGTTAGGAAATATGCAACTACAGTACCGTTAGCAACTGACTCTTCAACGGCAGTCTAGAGGAAGACTTAGATAATTAGATCCTAATTCTATGCAATATTTTTTCAAACACAGCACTCCATTTTTTTTTTATCTTGTAACCCAACTTCCAAGGAAGACATAAAAAAAAAGATGAGCCAGTTAAAATTCACACCTCTGCTGAAACTAAACACACCAGTTCAGTCTAGGTACATTAATTTTATGATCTTTTAGAGTCTTTCCCCAAACCTCCACTGACTTTTCTGTTTCACAGATGCTAATTATAAATTTCTTTTGCACCAAGAGGGATAACAGCCTTCAGCTCTTTCCCTCATGGCACTCTATGTTCCAGAAATTTTCTTCTCATTTAACCTTTTTCACTGAAATCTGTCTAGTTGATTAGAAACATAATTTCACCATCTTCATGACAAAACAAAGAAAACTGAAAGTGGCAGTCACATGAACAAGGAGTATCTGCCCCAGAGGTAGCACAGTCATGAAAGGGCTTAGATGATGAAAACCATCTCAAGTGCTGCTCTGTATTATTTTAGTCAGGAATTCGCTATTTCTTTGTTAGACCGCATGCATGTGAAAACTTTATTTTGCCCTCTAGGTACATTATGTAATCCTATAACAGCTAACATATTCTCGTCTAAATCTTGCTATTATTAAAATTATCTCAAAAAAGTGCTCACATGCTTAAAAGTTTGTGTATTTTGCTAAACTGCCTGGTCTAATTAGAGGTATGGTCTCTACATACACTTTGTCTCCTGTCTGTCCTTAGAACACCACAGCTAAGACAACACTGCCATTAAAAGAGCCATCATTCTCTTAAATATACCATTTTCTGCAGCTGTGGAACTCTTCAGCTATGATCTGATGAAATTAACATTTAAGTTAGCGTCTTCAAAAGCACTTGGCATAACCTACAACTGATCCTGTTGAAGCTTTTATTGGAGATACACTTATTTTTACAGGAATAAAAGTAAGACCAGTAAGACCTTCACATACTTTGGCCTTTTGTACCTAACTCCCACTGAAATCAAATGCCCAGGTAGGAGTTAGGCAGGTGGTAACTTTCCAGTGTAACTAGTTATGTTCTTTCTTCCTTCTGCCCTGTGTCACAGCTGAGCTAGGAGTAGGAAAGATCTGCCTCTCAAGCTGCCATCCACCTGTCTGTGAGAGAATACGTTACAAGGCTACTCCAGGCTCCAACCCTCTCAGTGGCCCTTGCTGTATTCAACTTTATCAACATCTTTGTTATGCTGGGGTCTCAAAACTGAATGCAGTCATTTCACTGTATGAGTCTGTAGAGGAGGCATCATATAAAAGACAACAGACCTTAGGTTCGGTTGATGAAACACCCCTCAGGGAGTATGGGGGATCTTCCTATTCTGACATTTTAACAGTCACTGACAAGCAGTAAACTGCAATATTATTTAAAGCTGTAAAAGTTAGTAATTCATGCTTTCAGTAGGCAAACACAGGTACTACGGCCCGCTGTAATCTGTGACTAAGCTTTATTTAGCACCTGCAAATCCTCAAAATTCCATCTGTATCCATTTAATCAGAAAGAGCCTTCTATTTTCTGATGCTGCTTTTTGGAAGTTAATATTAAGAAAATAACATATAAGGCAGCACATAGAGATAAAACACAGCTCTTTGACACTAATGATTATTGTGCTTGAGCAGCACAATAGGCCAAAATATCTGGTGCTTAAGACTTTCGAATAGATACCAAAAAGCTATTTAGTACCTAGAGTATGCTCATTTGGACATGAAACATATTGTATGGGTATTCTGTAAGAATGCATTGCTGGAGAAACCTATCTATCTTTCCCACACAGAAATCAAAGCTCTCACTGTAGTTTGCTGAATTCATTTTCTCTGTGCACATCCTCTCATGAACTGTAAAAACTCTGATTTTGTCCCATCTTAAATGCACACAGACTTAGCCTTGCCTTTTCATTTTCAGTTTGATGGGTAGCTTACCACAGTATGAAGAATTCTGAATGACTGTACTGCACAAAATACTGACAGAAAAAAGGTGTACTTAGAATTAAAGTTCCTCTTGGATACTGCTGACAAGGTCAAATATTTGATCTTTATTAGCGTCAAATTCTGTTTCTGGCCACACTAGGGCAGGCCACTATATTTAACACCATCTGGTTTATCAGAGGGAACTGCTTTATTCAAGAATATGCAACAGTCTATGTTTTCAGTCCTATCAACTCTTTCTTATGTCCCGTGTTTTAAGAGTATTTCCACAGATGCCTGAATACCGTCCTCCAACATTTGTCTACTGAAAAAACCACACAAACAGACATAAAAATTGAATAAAACAATAAATAAATAAATAATTTAATAAAAAAAAAAAAGAGGACAAGGGGGACACAGTTCTTATTTCATGCAAGGTTTTAACTGCATAGGGAATCGCTGGTCAATATTTCTTTAAAACACAGGGAACAACGTAATCATATCCATTACAACATCTGTTTCACTGTTTAAAAAGTCTCTGAACAATAACTGAACTTACGAAGGCTGATTTTAATTTCTATTTCCCAGTGAGAGAGATGACGTAGTTGATGAACTGTGAGCAAATAGACTGTCCATGCAAGATATACCACAAACTCCTAGATAAGAGTCCTAAGGGATGGCAGGTATGGCCCAGTTTATTTTCCATTGCAATTTACCTGGAAATCAATCACTACACAAAACTGATTCAATAAAATTAAGCTGAGTAACCCTTTTATGCCTGTGGGAAAGCAAGCCATGGTGAGTCTGTTTCATTAACCACAGACTTTTGGGACATCACTTGTTATTACAAAACACAGTAAGAAAGTGGCAATTGCCAAAATCTCTTTTCTTTCTAACTCACTGTATCACATTTATAGAAGGTTGATGATGGTGAACTATTAATTTATTTTTGTAAGAATTCTCTGTACATCCTCATTTATCAGAAGCAAATTATCAGGACGTTGTCTCAGAAGGCAGAGTGCACTTTTTTCAACCAACTTTAGTGCTTTTTGGAAGAGAAATCATATTCAGATGCCATGTCAAGATCAATTCAAGCAATGCAACTAACAAGGGGTTTTTTACTTGATTTCGTTAAGTATGTGTTAAGCAGAGGTGACAGAAAGGTGGAGAAGGAAAGAAAGAGCAAGAAGGTCAAATGCTAGAGTTAAGTCACAAATACAGTATTAGCCATGGTAGAGAGAATAAGAATTGTCCAGTGTAGGCACTTTATGCAAAAAACCCCAGAGTTAAAGTATTTTCAAAATTAAGTTGATCTATGCATTTTAGATTGAGAACCCCCTAAAAGACTCATTCTGACATGACAGATAAATATTTTAAATAACAGTTCAGCAGAACGTTCAAAAGGCTTACATTACCACATCAGGGACACCACAGAGCTACAGTGCTGCATACAAATGGCCTCATGTCTGTAAACAGCAGCCACACAAGCAGCATTCCCGCTCTCCAGAGTAGACTATACCTCACAACGGTAAAATGTTTAGAATGGATTTGAGGAACAGAAATGTAAAAAAAAAAGAATCCTAAAGTAGAAATAATCACTTCTCAAATATAGATGCATGTGTCTGAAAGATCCAGCCTGTAAAATGTCCCAGGGGTAGTTACAAATTCCAGATTTCTTACCAAGAGTTAGGCAGTCATCACCATAAGCAATCTTTATTTTAAAGCTATTACGCTGCTTTCAGACCTACAGACAGTAACATTTATTTTTATTATGGCTACATTTTAATTATACAGAAGTGGCTCTTTTTCTTTAGACTAACAGAAGTCCTTGCCAGTATTGGTATATAGTCATACTTAAGTTTTATATTCTGCAGACATTATACATTTGAATATTAAACATGCTATGCAAACAGCACACTCACAGCTCTTTATGTTAATGTCAATGATTTCAAGACAAAGATGGGTAAAGCCCATCTTTATTTGTAAAATGCAATGTAAGTCACCTTTATCAAGAGTTCTTCATGTCAAATAAGAAGACCAACATAAATTCCATGACTCCAAAGGAATCTAATTTATATTGGGATTAGTCCCTTGGTGCCAAGGCAAAGAAAGAAGAAAAGAAAATTGTACAAGCCACAGTTTTGGAAAGCCAGAATAAGCCATTTTCCAGTTTCAGGACCAAGGTTCAAGTCTGATTTTATTTTTAAGACCATTGCTCTACTCCTGCTGCTACCACCTTAGTTCAGCTGACATTTGCAGTTGTGCCTCCACGCACTTGAGATCACAAGGTTTATGCCTCCCATTCAGAGCAAACAAACCACCTAATGACAAACAGAATTTTGTGCATTACAGAACAAAAATAAGGTCAAATCTATTTCCTGATCACCGAGCAAATAAACTATACTTACAGCAACAAAACTAGCTGAGATGTATGTAGCTATAGTGTACCACCAGAAGTATCATAACTCCTCATTACCTACAGTAATGTGCACCTAGCAGAGTCCCTCTCTCTCAATTACCTTTTAACATTTTCCAGATTCAGAATTCTGTGATATACCTACAGATAACTGCTCATGATACTCTAAGAAAATCACATTAGCAGTATTCTTTCATTTAACATGGACTATTGGAATTCTTCCTTATATAATCAGTATCTCAATGATACTGATCTGAGAAAGATGAGTTTGAAGTATAATCATCCAAGCCTCCAAGAAAGCAGTATGAAACCCACAGAATTTATTTCTAGTGAAGTAATCCAAGATGTGGTGGGATTTTTTTAATGCTGTTTTATTTACCTCTAGAATTATTTCTGTTGCTTTATCAGCCTTCCTGAAAAAAGAGGATCTGTACTTGCCTACAAAAAACACTGGAGAACTGGGCTGACAGGAACCTCATGAAATTCAAAAAGATAAGTAAAAAGCCCTACAGCTGAGAAGGAAAACCCAAAGCACCAGTACATGCAGGGGGTGTGAGCTCAGCACTGGTGTAGCCATACTGGGAGTCCCAGCTCCAGTTCTAGGATCCCCAGTACAAGAGAGACAGGGACACCATGCAGAGCCTCCAGCAATGGGCCAGAGAGATGATGAAAGGACTGGTGCATCATTCCTGGGATGAGAAGCTGAGAGAGCTGGGACTGTTCAGCCTAGAGCAAGGAAGGCTCAGGAGGGATCTCAGCTGGAGGTCACATCTGCCTGCTTTGGGTAGACTCTTACCAGTGGTTCCCAGGTCCAGAGGCAATGGGACCAANTCCAAGATGTGGTGGGATTTTTTTAATGCTGTTTTATTTACCTCTAGAATTATTTCTGTTGCTTTATCAGCCTTCCTGAAAAAAGAGGATCTGTACTTGCCTACAAAAAACACTGGAGAACTGGGCTGACAGGAACCTCATGAAATTCAAAAAGATAAGTAAAAAGCCCTACAGCTGAGAAGGAAAACCCAAAGCACCAGTACATGCAGGGGGTGTGAGCTCAGCACTGGTGTAGCCATACTGGGAGTCCCAGCTCCAGTTCTAGGATCCCCAGTACAAGAGAGACAGGGACACCATGCAGAGCCTCCAGCAATGGGCCAGAGAGATGATGAAAGGACTGGTGCATCATTCCTGGGATGAGAAGCTGAGAGAGCTGGGACTGTTCAGCCTAGAGCAAGGAAGGCTCAGGAGGGATCTCAGCTGGAGGTCACATCTGCCTGCTTTGGGTAGACTCTTACCAGTGGTTCCCAGGTCCAGAGGCAATGGGACCAAACTGAAATGGGAGGTTCCCTCCGAACATCTGGGTGACCGAGCACTGGCACAGGTTGGCCAGTGTCAGAGAGGTTGTGGCATCCCCATCCTTGGGTACGTTCAAAAGCCACCTGGACACAGTCCTCAGCAACTGACTGTAGGTGTCCTGGCTTGAGCGGGAGGGGTTGGACCACAAGACCTGCAGAGGTCTCTTCGATGTCAGACCATGAGCTCAAAAATCTAAATTGCTGTACTCAAGAAAGCACGGGAATTTTTTAAAGCCATAGTATGATGATGACTTTGCTTTCTTCTCCAAAGGTATGAACTAAACTTCCAGAAGGAGATCCTAGAAGGTACAGCAGGACCAAAACGGCCACTAGAAAGCATGTTAAAGCTTACTGTTTTGCCATTCATTGAACCTTTCTCACCTTCTCACTCTATCATAGCTACAGTGACCTCTCTTTCTGGGCCACCCCTCCACAAACATCCATGTTTTTTTCACCCACAGTGGTTCTCCTTGCCAAAGACCCAGCTCAACACTAAGTACCAAGATTGGTTGTTACTCTAAGTGAAGACCACCACGGAAGAGTGGCAGCCTCAGGCCTACTCAGTATGGCACTCATCACTGTTAATTGAAACCCTACATGTGTTTCTGACACGGGTGTTCCCTAACAAGCACATAGTTCTTAAAGACATGGGGAGAGCCATATTTCAAATACCACCTCCATCACTGCTTCACACATTAGTAAATGAGCCTATAATCAAAGGTATTTGGTGCAGAAAAATATGTCATAAATAATTTCTATATGGGAGAGTCCCTGGGCAATATGCTAAACACGGTTTGCTGTTCTGTCTCTCAAGTTTTGTTTTAAGACTGGGCCTCAAACGTCACCCTGCGCAGTAAACCAACAGGGAGCACTCTTCAGAACACGCTCATTAAGAGCAGTGTATTTCAGCCGCGGCACTGTCTCAGTACAACCACAGAAAGCTATTCCATCTAACCACAACGAGGTTCAGGCCAAGTTAGGTTAGGCCTCCTAAGGCACCGGCAATCAGTTTTTTTGCGCCCCCTAGTGCCTGAGGACAAGGCTTATGGCCTTTCACAAGTCATCCTCCTCTTGTAATCCTTTGCATCACATCCTTTTCCATCACCCGCTGCTAAAATCAGAACATTGTCACAAAATAAGTGAAGGGCAAATGCTTTTTACCACAAAAGACTATTTTCACTTTGTTTTGCTTTTCCTACAGACCATATTAAAACAGCATTTAGTAGTTCCTTTGCTAGTTCAAAGCTCTGACTGACTACTTCTGAGGTAAGCATTGAGGAGTTATTCTGAAAACCACAACCTTATAGTACTATTAAGCCCAAGACCAAAAAGGTTCGCAAAATGAGGGCAGGGTCTAATATCAATCAGTTTTCTGCAACTGCAGTCAGAACTGCTGTTTGCAGTGGAACACAGCCACATGGTTTCTTCTTTTTTCACATTTAACAATGGCAGCATATTACTGGGACTTAACAAAGGAGTTGCAGGAAGTGCAACACATAAGAAATTTATGTGCCATCACTGTTTGCACTGGACTTGAGAAACACTTAATCTACCCCTTCTGAAATGAGTATTAAATGCTCTTTCTGTGAATCAGATGATTCAACATAAAATGGGGCTTTGTCAGCTGTATCTGAGAAGTGAAACAAAACCAACCATGCCACCATCTCAATTGACGATGAAACAAAAGAGCTGTTCCATTATATTTTACCATCATTCACACCTTTACGCATATTTTTCTAGCATTCAGGAGTAGCAAGATGTGTGATGTTCAGTTTTGCCATGAAGAACACCACTGTACTAATAAAGTGATATTGAATACTTCGGATTAGTAAAATCAGATAAGAATAATGTAATTCCATAATCCTGTAATTTAAATACTTGTCTTCAGTAAAGAGTCATAGTGCTACTAGATCACTAGAGTGGTTTTAAGCTCATATCGTCCTGTATTTTATGTATTTACAGCTTTGGGTTTTTTTACAGGGGGAAACACTTTCACAGCAAGTAGCAGTGGTGGTGTTTTATGCTCCTATGAACACAAGTGCAGTGCAATACAGAATGTAACACTTTGGAAAGCTCTCACAGCTTCTACAGATTTACATATGTTCCTCATATTTACTATATTTATACATATATATATACACACACATATAAATGTATATACATACATATACATGTGTGTATATACATGTGCATACATACATATTTGCTATTCTCTGTGAGAGCTACAAAATTTAGGTGAACATAGCAAATCCAAACACATTAAGTTGTACTACTACAAAACAAGAGACAGATCAGGCCCTACTCTCACATGTCAGTGAATTTAATTTTGCATTCATGTGAGTGCAAATGGAACTGGGTTTCGGAAAAAAAAGTTGGAGGAAAGGTTATAAAATCCCACACACAGTTTATGTAAAACTGTAATCTGTTCTCCTTGACTCTACATTAGAGAGCACTTTTCAGTTTTGCTTTTTTATGGAAAATGCTTCAGAAATTACCCAAGCCTGGCATTTCTTGTGTTAACATATTTCAGGTATAAGAATGTTTCTAAAAATAAAAGCATCATCACACAATATGATATTATAGGCAAATTAATAAAAATGATAGCTAGTTAAAAGATGCCTAGCAAGAAGTCTAAAACGCCTAGTTGATATAGAATCCAAACATGGTTTACTTGTGACTTGGTCTTCTGAAGAAGCTTGGTTTTATTACTGAGAAGGTGTCCAATAAAGCTGTATCAGCTTCTGACCTGTAATTCACTCATCTTCGCAAATCCACAGAATAACTCCAAACAAAACAAAACACAACCAAAACCAAACCAAACCAAAACCAAACCAAATCAAAACCAAAACCAAGCAAACAAATAAACAAACAAAAAAACCCAAACCCCAGGAGATAGTTTAATGGGGTTGTTGTCTTGGGAACAGAGCACAGCCAGCTACAGTTTCTTGGACAGAGATCCTAAACAAATATCTTTGTTTAATTAATGACATTTTTAGCAGAATTGTATTTTATTTCTCACCCTACTATATCCTCTGAGTAAAGAGGTCTGCTTAGTCAGCACAGTGATGTAGACCTATTCCTCATTTTTTTTCCTTATTGGAATTCCTCGGTGCCAGCAGATCCAACCCAGGATATACATGTAGCCATGTCTGCTACATTTGAAAAATCTTACTTGTTTTCTGTACCCATGATTATTCTCAGAGTGAATATATCTTCAGCCTCTTATAACTATTTAGTTTAATGGAAGTGAATTTAACTTTCTGCATGGAAAGTGCATATTTAAATGTTACATTTGCTGAATAAACCAAACCTAAAGGACATGAAGATACATTTCAATTAATCAACATTACAAGCAGGCCTCAGAGATGTGTACACTTAAATTCACGAGCCATAACAAAGGAGAAGACACAAGAACTTACCTTCTCCATACTTCTACATATCTGATAAAACCACCAGCTTAAATTCCATGAATCTGGAGGAATCTCATTTACATCCCAGTCTTTGGGATCAGCCTCTTGGTGTCAAGGTAAAGCAAGGAGAAAGAAAACCATACAACACACATTTTTGAAAGCCAGAATGAGCAATTCTCCAGCTACGGGAGCAAGGTTCAAAACTGATCTTATTTTAAAGCCCATTGCTCTACTCCTCCTGCTACTAACCCTTAGATTAGATGACATTTGCAGTTGTGTCTCATTGCAGTTGAGATCACAAATAAGGCTTATACCTCCCCTTCAGAGTAAACAAAACATGCAATGACAAACAGAATTTTGTACACTGCAGAACAAAAGAAGGTCAAATCTATTTCCTAAACACTGAATGAACACTAAACTATATTTACAGCAACAAAACTAGCTGAGATGTATGCTGCTATAGCATTAATGTGCACCTAGCAGAGTTCCTCCCTCGCAATATCCTTTTAACATTCTCCAGATTAACAACTGCCCTCTCCTATTCACCACCTCAAAGCTACCGCATCTTAGTAAGTGCTATTCTGAATATGAGTCATCACCAGCACTACAAAGCATAACTGAGAAGGAGTCAATCTGTAACAGCAGCTGCAGATAGCAAAACCAAAGACAAATTCCAAGAATCCATCTCTGCTTCTCTGCTTTTTTTTAAAAAAAAAAAAAAAAAGGTGAGGGTTCATTTATTCATCATACTTCGGGCCCATGAGTATCCTTCCGTCAACTTAATTAAATGGTAATTTCACCTCTTACAGTAAGGAGGCACAAACAATGCTGCATTTCAAAGTCAACTTCAATCTTCATATCATCTTTGTATAAAGGATTTAAGTTGCCAGTACTAGTACTGCAGTAGTGAGTATTGCAGGACCTAAAGGCTTCAGAGATGACAGCTGTTATTCTCAATAGCCCTCTGCTTATATATGTTTTTACATTACCTAGCCTGGATGAGCTAACTGAGGCTTGCATACATTAACTTTAAATAAAACTGTTCACTTCAATCAGGTCAGTACATTTTGGAAAGCTCAGAGGGATAACCTTAGTCCAGAAGGAAGAAGAGGACATAAAACATACTGTAACAAGCTGAAAAACAAGTTCCTGAACCACAAGAAAACCTATTTGTTTTCTTCCACTCCTTAGAATTTAATCTAAACTGCATTATCAGACTTGTGGGAGCTGTGGATCCTCAAGCTGAAGCCTCAAAAAAATTAAAGTCTTTTACTTAAAACAGGATACACAGCACACATATTCAGTGTGTTTAGAACTTCACGGGAGATCAAATTCCACTTTAAATTCTGAATTATTTAGTACATTTTATAAAACATTCAAAAAGCTGAATAAAATGAAATATTCTGCACTTAAAAGAGCACATTTGGAGTGCTGTGTTCAGTTTTAGGCTCTCCAGAACACAACACTGACATACTGGATAGTCTGAGAGAAGCCACCAAGGTGGTCCAGGCCAAGGACTCATGCATGATCTGTGAACAGAGCTATACATATCACTTTCATCTGAATACATGTCCAAACCTACAAACAGAATGCAAAAAGCCAAGTGGGCCAAGTCCCAGAAGTTTTAATTATATTATTCTGAGTAAACAGTGTTTAAAAAGTGCCAAGAAAGTATTGTGCCCACTTTCCCTTACAACAGATAAAAATCCCCACTTTTTTTCACCTATTTTTTTAAGAGCAGGCCTGTTCTTTTGAAATCAGAGCAGCAGCCCACATCATCTGAGATACTTAAGGTTGTATGAAAAACTCATATTGATCCTAAACGCTACATTCTCTGAACTCATGTAACTTTTCTGCTGACCAATAGGTCACAATGAGTCAGTTACTTTTAGTGTAATAATATTTGTAATTCAGAAAAATCCTGAATACTATAACTAAAAACAAACAAACAAAATTCACAGTGAGGGTCAACACCACATTCTTCATATTTTATCTAATTCACAGATCTCTTCTGTATACAAAAGGACCTGAACTGCTTTTATACAACATTCTTATGAAAGTAAGAACACTGTTCCTGTTTTCAAAAAAAGCGTATTTAACAAAGGTAGAACTGAGGAACTCAGCTGCACAAGGAGCCTCGTCTTTAATTCTGTGCATGTTATGACACTGCAACTGATCTAGCAAATGCCAGTAATGTTAATTAGATTTCACTCCTCCTCTGTAAAGGCAAACAGAACAACCAAACTGCTAAATAATGATCCACTCCTAGTTACATTTTTACTTTTTCTTTTTTTAAACAGCTCCCAGAGCTTTTCAGTGAGGGAAGGATGTGAGAGAACTTTACTAATCCCTCAGCAGAGGAGTATTTGTTTACCCATAAAATGTTATATACATAGGTACACACACTGACTTAACAAAAGGGGGTGGGGGAAGACAGGAATGGAGAGCAATGCAAAATTGCATTTTCCAGGGATTCTTTGCAGCTGAAGACTGCCAGAATCCACTAACAGACACTGCATAAGCTCAATAGCATAGCCTTGGTGCTCCTCCCATCCAACACTAAACTACTAACCTCCTAGAAAAGAGAGGGACTACGCCTCATCCAAGTACAGATGACAGAAAATTTATGAGTTCAAGAGAAGCCTCAAGGGGTTTTGAATTAGATCTTTAACTAACAACACAAACCACCGTTTTCTGCACAGTTAGTGCTACCTGGGTACCCACCTGTGGCCTCAGATCAGAGACAGTCAGTTGCTCTGAACCAGCAGAGTCACACCTACGTCATTTTAGCTACACAGGCAAAAAATCTGACTGTCTCATCTTTGTGTAGCTTTAAGTAACTCATCTTTGTGGTTACTACCCATAGCAACCACTCCAGCTCCATGAGAGAGGAAGAACTGATAAATAATTTCAGTGAAGAGTGGATCTCATCATGACTATACTTAAGCTACTGGAAATATTGGTTCACAAACAGTATCTCCAAGATAAAAATAACCCCACAGCACACACATTCCAGAGACATTAGGCACCTGCAGAATCCTGGCTTGATAAGCAGCCTGACCTCATCCAGCACAACAATGCAAGTACTTTATCAAGTTTCAGGTACCAGGCTGCAGCATGTGTTCTTTCCTTTATTTTTCAGCACAACAGGGAAAAATATAGATATATATAAGAAAAACAGACAGGTATATTCCAAGTGTCCTAACTTAAAATTACTCCAGTCTTTCATCACAATCTGGATCTTCAAAGAATAAGTTTGCATTAAGTTTTGTGTTACTGCTTAGCCTTTCCACATCTTCAACCTTTATATCTGTAATGAAATGACTAAGAATACTCTCACAGAATTTTCATTCTATGAAAGCCATAGGTTTATCATTGCTTTCAACATCTGCAAGCTTTGTGTATGAGCAAAGGCTCCTGTAAAACTGTTATGGCCTCTTATCAACATTGAGTAGAACTCATCTACGGGAGACATTTAAATAAAGAAATACAGAACTTGCCTTCTTGTTAGCAGCAAGGCTCATTAAGTAACTGAAGAGCATTCAGACATTAAAATAAGGTTAGGAATAGGAAGCTCTTGGAAGAAAATAAAGCAGGGTATTATGTTAAGAAAGGAAAAGTTCTCATTTCTAATATCTAATCTTTCAGAAATATTTTAACAAGCAACGTTACTGCTCATGTAGAGAACCCAAGTGATTTTAAGTTAAAAGAAGAAATTGTCTACATACTATTTGGCTAAATTGTCATTAAAAGCTAGTAATGACTGATTTTTACACACAGTCACAGTACAGGTATTTATCCTTGACCACATAAATGCCTATTACAGGCAATACTGTTGTTCAAACAACGACGAGACTGCAATGCCAGGCAATACTAAGAAACAGAAATGTGAAATCTATGCTGTATATTTAATGCTTCTTCTCCATAAGGTCTGAAGATAATATACTAGGCCAGTGTCCAGTGAACATACAATTTATGAATAGATGAGAGATGTGTCCTCAGCCAGTTTTTTAAGTTTTATTTGCTTCTGGAAACATTTCAACTGTGTATTAAAGGAACTAGTCATAACTGTGAATCCTTTAGAGTCTGGACTCAGTGCAGCAGCACTATGTAACAGATATGTTTTGAAGCAAGATGCTTTATATCTGAAAAATAAAAATCCAAGTAACATTACTTATAGAATTACAGCTCTTGATTTGACTTGACAGTCAGACTTGATTTATCTGTTTAGTGAATGATAAGCTAATTAGGCTGTTATACTTTGCACAAAAAAAAAATAACATGCTAGTAATTTTCTGTTCTAGTTGCCAAAGAAGAACTTGAAAATTATTTTATATATGATGTGAATGAACTGGAAAAAAATCTATTGTCTTAATATTCAACTCACTGACTGACAGACTATAGGTTGAAAAGTTTTGATACATGCAGAGCTACCAAAAGAATGTACATTTTACAAACGTAGCTACTCACATTCACTGATCTTGTTTTACACACATGCAAACCAAACTATAAGATTTATACTGGGAGCAGCAGTTCATTTTTGTGTACATTTATAGAGGCTTTTCCAGCACGTTTCAGATCTTTCCGTTCTACTGGAGCCTATCATGACAAGCAGTGCTAGTCTCTTACTGTAGGGAGAAAGACACTTTGCATTCTTGTAGCATGAATTAACCATAGATTTTCATTCTGAACTGTGTTTCATGAGAATATCTGAAATGCTTATGTTCTGAGAAACATTCCTTACCTCCACAAACATTTCAGTAGATGCTATTATCTCCTATTATCTACAAACTTTTCAATATAGACTTTAAATGTAGAATTAGCTCAGCACAAGAACTGTAAGAAATCATGACTTCTGCCATGAACCAATAAAAAACTTAAGAGGTAGGACTTCAGGTTTAGATTAAGCAGGGGAAAATACATGAACCTGGGAGATAAATGAAAAAAGTACTTCCTTTGAAATATAAGAGACTCATCTACCCATTTCTCTTGAGTGCTTACTTCCTCCATGTTTACCATTAAACAGAATTTTGAGACTGGAAAAACACCCTAGGGCAATGAGGAAATTGAGCAAGTACACAGGTGGCCTGCTAGTAGAGACTAGGAGAACACATTCAGTACCACTGGGATAAACTCGAATTAGGCTTTGTACTAAGGAAATCATTAAGACTAAAAATACTTAACACATGTACTAGAAGGAGACTAGTTAAACCAATAGTTGCATCATCCAAGCTGGAACTTAGCAAGTTCCACATGAATATAAGGAAAAACTGATTCACTGTAAGGGTGACAGAGCACTGGAACAGGCTGCCCAGAGAGGTTGTGGAGTCTCCTTCTCTGGAGACATTCAAGACCAATCTGGATGTGTTCCTGTGATATTTAATCTAGGTGATTCAGCTCAGGCAGAGGTGTTGGACTAGATCATCTTTCGAGGTCCCTTTCAACACCTGACATTCTGTGATTCTGTGATCCACTAGGCTATGACAATTTACAATTCAACTAAGAGAGAAAATTATTTACTGTGTGAACAAAACCTATGACAGGGACCAGGCCAGCATTTCACAGCTTGTACCATTTAAACAGATCAGTACAACTACATCTGATTCTAGACACAATCACCAGAAGACACCAAAGAATAGTAAAAAATTGATGAGACAAGCATACACTTACAACCAGCATGAGTCACTGGGATATTACAAACACAGCTATAAGTTTGCCTCACATCTTAAGATCCATGGCAGCAATCAGAGGTTAATACTATTACTACTGTTTGGGTTTACAGGATAGGGGGTAGTCACATTGGACCAGAGAAAGGTCAGTTGTAATGTGAATGATCGCTGTGCTACCAGTGCTAGCAGACTGTGAACTGTCTTTTTTTCAGTTCCAGCTGTAACGTAAGTGAGCAATAACAGCAGAGGAATTCAGAAGGCGCTGCCATGTAATGAGTACCCCTGTAAGCATAGTGCACAAAACTAAACTAAGGGCAGGCTGTTGCAAAATAGGAGCCAAGAAGCAGGGCCACATATGGCTTCAGTTCAAAGCAAAGAGCTAAAGAAAAAGAGGGTCCAGAAAAATCTGGCAGAGTAACAGGGAGACTGGCATAGACATTAAACAAAAAACAAACCACAAACTAAATCAACGTTCTAAAGCTGGACTTCACCTTCCTATATGGAGCACAGGTGCTTGTGCAAGACCAGTGCCATTTGACTAATTTGATTTACACTCCTGGATCTGAAAAATGCCTGTTAAAAGCACAGCAAAGGACTCTTCCTGCTGAGACCCTAGGAGGCTCCTGCCCAGACTTCACTTCACAGCATGCCACATGCCACCTACTGCACTTGTACCTGGCATTAAAAGCAGCAAAAACTTACTTTTCCCTTAAAACTGCTGAGCTAAAGCTATAAATACACTCCGTTATAATATCTCTAGAGTAGAATGCTACCATTTATTATTGAATACTTACTTTTCAGAACATCTTAACTGCTTTAAGAACACATGGACATATTTAAACTATGTTAATATACAGTTTGCCCACTTACAATTGCCAAGAGAACAGTTTTAAGTTGTCGTGTGGTTTCAGCACATCCATCAGCCTTTATGTATGGCTGAATCAAATTATGTTTTTTTGCAATTACACAGTCAAGTCCCAAATTGATGCTGATATTCCTTAGAATACCAGAGCTTTTAGAAAAACACCAGTTAACATTTGCTGAGAAAATAATGGATTACATACAATACTATTTCAAACTTTTAACTTTCTTCCCCCAAAACTGTTTGTTTTCTTTCTGTTAAAATGAAACAAACTGAATATAACTAACTGAAGAATCTACAGTTTTAGTGATGATACTAACTCTTGCCATTCTCAGTGCAGCAAAAAAGATGCAGTCATGTGGTCTCTGTACAAGCAATTATAGTATCCCTTGTAGTATTTTTAATATTCTATCTTAAAAATTAAGTAATACACAGAGCACTGGACAGGCTGCCCAGAGAGGCTGTGGAGTCTCCCTCTCTAGAGAGACTCAAAACCTGCCTGGACGCAATCCTGTGCAACCTGCTCTAGATGATCCTGCTTTAGCAGAGCATTGGACTAGAACTCCATAGGTCCCTTCCAAACCCTGCTGTTCCGTGATTATGTAGGTGTACCTGTCACAAACATTAACAATATTTCTGTTTACTAGCCTAAAAAGTAAATATATGCAGGACCACCATGAATATACCTCTCTATATACATATTGTGGTTTTATGTTAAAGAAACATGACTGAAAAATCTGAATACTGATGCTGTTTTATGAAAAAATATGTTTTACGTTCCTGCATCTGTACTATAGCTATCAAATTCCCAAAGAACAGCGGCGATGCAATTGTCCTTGCATTGCAGCCTATTTAGAAAAATAATCTTGGTTTTGGGAAAACTACTGAGATTGATATGACCATTTTTCTATACACTTGCTTCCAGCCTCTCAAATTGGATGACAGTAAGTACCACCTGTGAGGGGTATTCACACAAAGTTATGATACTTAAATTGATAGCATTAAAGTGAGTGGGACCTGACCGTATAACTAACAAATTACAATATCTAAGGTGCACTGAAACAAACCAAGACCATCGTGTATGTTTTTCAAAGGTGGCGATAGAGACATTAGGAATTCTATTTCACACCTGGTGAACTGGATCCAAATACAGAGATACTAACCTTTCAGGTATTTATTAATGCAAGCTTGATAGAAGTTGTTGTATCAGTAAAGACAGCTACATTATTCTGTACTCATCCCAGAAGAATTACCTCAGTCAAATTGCTTCCAAGATTTCTGGCACCTCCCCAGATGTCACAGGAATGGATTACTCAGGAAATGTCTTTCCTGTGGGTAACATAAACATTAATTCTCTGATTATTTAACAGAAATAATTTAATAATAATTTTCAGATTATTTATGATGCAGTTTCTACAGTTTACTCTTTTGCCCTATGTGAAATTAACAAAATAATATTTTTTAAATAATTTATTACAATTACCCCAAAATTACAAGTGTGCTTGGCTTACAACTCAATAATCATTCCCAAAAGCTACTATACATTATGATGAACAATATTACTGCCAATGCCTGCCTTACAGGCTTTGAGAATGTGCTTAAGAATCTAAGGTACACAAATATTTTATTATGTTATTTAAATAAGAGCAGCAAAACTAGCATTAATTGTTTTATAAAAATGTTCAGTATCTGCAGAACAGAACTTTGCATTATAACTGATTTTGACCTGTACTAAATACTAAAACTCAAAGGCAAACAAACAAAAAAAAATCAACAAAAATTTTAAGACTTTTAATCCATTCAGTAAATCTGGCATGATTAGTGACATTTCAAAGATGTTCCTTTTAGGCCTAATTCACCAAAATCTGCTAGTGCATTCAAACTTCATATATAGCTGAAAATATTTACCTCACTGTGTTACTTGACAGAAGTTAAACTTGATGCTTTTAGCGAATTTGAAACAAGCCTGTACACTGAAGAAATTGCACAGGACAAAGCAAAAATGCAGTAAGCCTGAAAAGGAATGATGTCAACTACATGAAACTGGCTTATTCCTTCTCAGAACACAGTTGAGCACAAATTCTGGGTTAGGCGTAACATAACAATAAAAACTATGATTTTTTTTAAGTGCCATATGACTTTGAAGCCCCTTGTCTTCCCTTATTTCTAGGTAAAAAAAAAAAAGTAAATTACTGAATTGAAGCCCAAAACAGATTTAAAGTATCATTTATTTTCTCAACAAATGCAACAGAGAAGGCCATGTCTTCACTATTTTGAAGATGGTATTTTAGACCTATCTCATGCTATCACATCCTCTTTTTTTCCTCTAGTCATGAAATGGCATAAAAAGAACTACTGAAAGGAAGAGAAAAAAAAACAACCAACAACAAAAAAAAACAACAACAAAACCACAACCCCTATGGGAATTCAATGTTTGCATAGTTACTGCAATAAGTTACTTTCTCACAATCCTAAAGCTTTGGCAAGCATGCTGCTCTGGCAGCAAGTGGAGCTGCCAACACAATGCATGCAGTGTACCTTTCAATTGCAAAGGTATTTTATTCAGAACTCTTCAGTTACAATGGCTTGCCACCTGACAGCACCAAGAGATCCTCACTTAGGCTGTGTAGTATCATGCATATGGAAAAATACTGCAGCAGGGTTAGAGACATTAATGACCACCAAAATATTATTACAGGGATTATATAGGAAACAACATAAAAAGCAAGTAGTTACAACAGTGATCACTACTGGCAAAGGTCTCCAACACATCCTTTTCAAATTTATCACTGAGCTTTTTCAGATCAGTGACTTGTTTCACTTGGGATTCCTTGCAGCCATCATCTCCATTTTCACCTGGCATATCTAAACGAGTATGATAAAACATAACTGTCAGAAAGGCAAGAATCAACATGAAACACACCTCTGCTTTAAGATCAGTTCACTTACAAATCCAGCAAAAATTGACAACTTGAGCATGAGAGAACATATTCAGTGTTTCAATAATGGATGTCCACTTTCTTGTTTGCTTTTATGAATCTTTGAGCTCTTTTCTCTCTAGATTATCTCTCCTTTTTTTTTTTTTTTGAGAAACATACAGAAGGTCTATCAGCTCTTTTGGGTGGTGGTGAAGGTAATGGATGAAGCAGTTGACGACGATATTGCAAGTTTTCAAGTGGGAGATAACTATGCATAGTTAATGATTTGTAAAACAACTTGTTTTGGAATACTAACTGAACCGATTATAGTTCAGAATTGGCTCTTCACATTCAGCCTGCAAAACACAGAATCATAGAATGTTAGGAGTTGAAAGGAACCTTGAAAGATCATCTATTCCAATGCCCCTGCCTGAGCAGGATCACCTAAACTAAATGACACAGGAACACATCCAGGCTGATTCTGAATGTCTCCAGAGGAGACTCCACAATCTCTCTTGACAGCCTGTTCAAGTGCTCTGTCACCCTCA
>VXBZ01007723.1:1560270-1590956 GCA_013399135.1 Heliornis fulica | reverse complement strand
CCACCTGGTGAGTCCCTCAGCACTGCATCCATCAGACCAGCCCTCTCCTCCCTGCCAGAGGCTGGAGACACACACTCACATCCCCATGGACTCTCTGCAGCCGTTGCACCCCTTCCTCCTCTTCCCTCCTTCACCTGCTCCACAGGAAGTTATCTGAATATAAGGAGGAACTTTTTCCCTGTGAGGGTGACAGAGCACTGCAACAGGCTGCCCAGAGAGGTTGTGGGGTGTCCTTCTCCATCGGTCCATTCAGGACCAATCTGGACACGTTTCTGTGTGATCTAATCTAGGTGATCCTGCTCAGTCAGGGGGTTGGACTGGATGATCCTTCCAGGTCCCTTCCAGCTCCTGACATTCTGTGATTCTGTGATCTCCAGGATGCTCTGCCCCACTCCCACTTTGGCCCAGCAAAAGCCCCCAGGAGCTGTGGGCTGGGCTGGGCTGGGCTGGGCTGAGGGCCCCAGGCAGAGCTCGGAGCTGGGACAATGTGGTGCAAAGGGACAGAAGCTCTCTGCTCTTTCAAATATGTCAGTAAAGGCTTTGCTTACATAACCCTGGGGATTGCAGCTCCCAGCCCCTGGGAGCACTGGATAAGCAGTGCCTGGTGCTCTTCCCAAGCCCTGCCTAGCCCCAAGCTGGGGTACTGCCCACCCAAAACCTATCCCGGGCACACTGGCACACTGCCCAGGCTCCGCTGCCTGGCAAACATCCCTGTGGCCCCAGCCTGCTCTATGTCTCCCTCACAGGAGCTCAGGTGCTTATCAAGCACATCTGAAGGCCACCACTCACAGGCAGATGCGGAGATACAGAGATATTCACTGTCAGTGACAATATTAATGTTCCATGATTTACAGTCTCCTGTGTGCCTGCTCTTGTGGCAGCAAAGCATCTACTTCAGGCCTGTTTGGGTGGTTTAGGTCCGTCCTTGAGGATGTAATAGAGTTATTGAGAGGGCACAAACATTGATTGATTCATATTGACTTGCTTGGCAGACAGTTTCACATGGTTTTGTGGGAAGGAAGGCTTGGGACAGGGACCCTCTGGGTGAGTTCTTGCAGCCAGCTCTGCTGTCCCTGGACATCCCTCATGTTGGTGTTTGGTTCCCAGCTCTGAGCTGCAGCAAAGCCCAGCCTGGCACTGCCCCATGGGATGCCCTGCTCCCTTCCCCCTCCGCTGTGTCCAAGCTCTCACCGCTGGACCCCCCACCTCGGGGAGCTGGCCTCCTCTGGTTCTCCTTACAGGCAGCCGGTCCTACAGGCTAGTCCTGTCCCAGCAGCACCAACAGCCACTCAGAGGTGGTTCCCCATGTGGGACCAACCTGCCCAGTGCCATCAAAGCTCATTGAGCCTCATGGCAGCCACATGTGCCTTCTCCAGCAGACCCATCACTGTGCCAGGGTGACTGCAGGGAGAATGCCCTTGAATTGCTCCTAAAACAAGGTGACAAATGCTATTTGCACCATTCCAGGTGCAAAATGCTCCCTGTGGAGGGGCTGCCAGGACACGGCTCTGGAAATGACACACTGGGATGTGCACACTTAAACCCCATGGAAAGGATGTGCAACTCCCTACCTCCTTTGGGCCAGGCCTAGCTTGATGTCCTCTGGTTTTGTGCTCTTGCAGTGTGTGTGCTCTGGAGACACTTGGATGAATAGAGATGAGGAGAGGAAAGAGATGTCCATAAAAATTCACCCTGTTCAATAAGCTGGAGCAGAGAGACACTGAAATCCATCATCCTGCAAAGCCATCTCTATTTTAAAACCTGCAGTGTTTTCAAGTAGCCAGAGCCTGCTGGGTCTGGTGAAACCGGGAAGAAAGGGTGATGGTTTTCAAGACTGAAAAATCCATGCAGACCCAGGGAGGTGGAAGACAGTGGGTGGTGATGACCCTGCAGCTCAGGCGTGGTCTCCAAGGTGGCTCTGGGCAGTGTGGATGGGCACGACAGGCAGCCCAGACCAGGAAGGTCAGTGTGTGCTGCCTGTGGCCCCCGGGGGCTTGGGCGCCACAGCCCCCGGAGCATGCTGGGACAAGAGCATCCAGCATTGCTCCCATATTTCTGAGACGTTTGCACCAAGGACTCTGACATCCCGGAGGCTGCCTCCAGCGAGGAGATGACCGGCAGCCGATCCATCCCCGTTCCCGTGGCATGTATCCCTCATCCCCGTCACCCGGCCAAGGCAATTACCGGAGACGCTGCCGGTGTGCGGGCTGGAAGGAGCAGCGCCGGAGGAGAGAGAAAGTTGTGAACATATTTTCTGCCAGCACAGCTGACTGAATGACTAATGCCCTGCACATCCCCGGCTCCCGCCGCACAGCTAATAACCAGACAGATGCAAAGCTGCGGCCGCTGCCGGCAGTGCAGGGGCGGTGTGATGGGACCAGAGGGTGGGAGCCGGGGGAGCAGCTGGCCCAGCCGTGGCAGGAGGACATAGAAAGACAAATGCGTCCCTGGTATATATAGGCACGGGGTACCGGTGTAGGTTGGGTCCCAGCAGATCATCACCAGGTCCTGCCTCCAGCAGAGAGGGTGAGGGGCAGGCTGAGTTTGGGGGATCCTTCCCACCGGTCCTGGCTGCCCAGGGCCCCAGCGACCTGCAGCTGTGCCTTGCCCTGGCTGTGGCATGAGGGGACTGGGGGCAGTGCCAGCATCCGAGGGACCAGCCTGCTCGGAGGGGAGGTGGGCTCCTGAGCGCAGAGGGAAGCCTCCGTGGCTGGCAGGTCGGCCGCTCCCCGCACCGCTGGCACTCGGAGCGAGCAGCGCGCACTGCGGCAGCTCCCGCTGAACGGCACCCCCAGACGTAATTGAATTCACGCTCTTGGATTTAACTCGTTATCCTGTCAAGATTTTGGCATTTCAAATGATTCGCAATTGCTTCAATTATAAAAATGGGGGTGTTTAGACAATTCTACCCACCCTGCCTTCCGCCCTTCCCGTGCCTGGCATTCCAGGCTGTCAGACACATCACCC
The DNA here is from genome assembly GCA_013399135.1 of Heliornis fulica. Lineage (NCBI taxonomy): Eukaryota > Metazoa > Chordata > Aves > Gruiformes > Heliornithidae > Heliornis > Heliornis fulica. The sequence continues at coordinate 1,587,989 of VXBZ01007723.1, read as the reverse complement.
ATCCCAGTTCCAGACCCCCACTCAGAGGAGGGTCTCCTCTGGGGCTCTGCTCTCCCCACCTCTCCCCTCTCCTTCCCTGGTGCACTTTGTGTGGCCCCTCACGAGGTCCCTCCTGGATGCGGTGCAGTGCAGGGAGGCACTGAGGAGCCCTGCCCTGTGCAGCACATCTCCCTTTCCCTCCCGTAAAAGGTAACATTTACTTAAGGCAGCATCCGTCCTGGAAGCGCCCTGCAGACTCACAAGGAAATTAATAGCTCTGTTTCCTGCTTTTGTGGTGCAGAATTGTAATTCTTCACGGCGCTGTAAAGAGCTGCGCGCAGCGGTGAGGGGAGGGACAAGCAGGAGCAAGCTCCGCAAAGGGACATTTAGACCTGACCTCAGGGAAACATTTGTTTATCACGGTGGGACTGGCTGGAATAAAGAGCAGCTGTCTGGAGGCAGGTGCTCAGCAGGGACAGGCAGGAGATGACACTGCATGGACAGTCCTGCGCGTTGCTGGGTGGTGCTGCCAGAGTAGTTCCTTCTTTTCCACGTTGCCTCTGCCTTTTTGTGCTCCAAAAATATAAACCAGCATCATAACACTTAAACTGTACCCTGAAAGTCATCAGTCAAAATCATGTAAAATATGTATTTGTAACAGGAACACAGAATTCATCACATTAAATATTTCCTATTTGGAGTTCCATGACAAAGTGCATATCAAGAGACATTATGTAAAATGGACAAGTTAAATCCAATTGGCTCTGAGTTAACATCAGCATTAGAACCTTAACTTTTGCATTTCCTAGCTGTTTTGAAATTTCTGATCCATAATTTCGCTGCTGAGGTAAGGTTGCAGAGATTGTTTTTGATGGCTGGGGTCCCCACGCTTCACACCGGTACTTTTAATGCACTTCCTAAAACGCGTGGGACATGAGCGCCTAGTGTGGGGCAGCACTCGCCGTATCCAGCATGGAATACAGTCATTAGATACCCACGGGAGTTAGCTGGACTGTCAGTGGGCCCAAGCCCTTTGTGGGGAACACAAAACAATGAATATAAGTGATGGTGTTTACTTACAGCAGCAATCTGACAACAGCAAGTGGCTGCCTTTGGGTCTGCTCAGCAGCCAGGATGCTGCCCAGGTCCCGCGATGGACAGGTGAGATGGAGGTGACAGACCCCCTGAGGCTGGGAGAACCTGTCCCAGCCCTGTTCAACCTCTTTCAGCACAGGCATTATGTCTTTTCTCCCTGCTAACTTAATTCTTCCATCAAATCAAACTCTGGGCAAGCTGCTCCAGAGGTGTTGGTACCCACTCTCCATGCGGGCTCTGTGCTAGGGTGCTGGGGAGGCCAGGCTCTGGGACAGAGCCAGCTGCCACCCCAGCTGTGGAGCGATTCCCTCAGGGACCTGCAGTGTGCTGGCCAGCCCATGGCAGCACTGGGGACCCATGGTGTGATCCACCAGCCAGATAAGCCCAGAACGTGTCTGAGCTGTGAGTGTCAGGGACAGGCATACCCGGCGCAGGGGCGGCATGTGAAGAGCTGAGCATGGCCCATTAGCCGTGCACACGCCGGCTCTGCAGAGCTCACTTCAAAGAGCCACGCTCGGGAGATCTGCTCGGAGGCTGTGCGGCCTGTTGGCTTTTGTGTAATAGGAGAATCTCTGACATCCTTATCAATATTTCACTCGCTCCCTCATTCTCAGCCCCTTCCCCAAAGCAAACCAGCATTAACTCGCTTGCTGCCTGGTCTGATCCAGCTCACAGGGACTGATGCCCTGCACAGCGGGTGGGTGCCCTGTGTGGGAAACCTGGCGCTGCGGCATGCGGCAGCATCCCCCATGCACGCAGCCTTTTACCCCAGCCCCTCCCCAGCCTCTGAGGGCTTTGCCTGTGCTGCATGTGGAGGAGCCCTGCCTGCGTCCCCCTCTGCTCAGCTCTGCCTGGCTTCCCATAAGCTGGGTGCCCAGTATCCTCCCACACACCTGTGGGGCACAGCCCCAGTCCAGGGTATAGCTGAGACCCCTGCACCCGGGGACTTTTTCTGCAGCCCCACACCTATCTGTGTGGTACATCTACCTGTCTCTGGAACCCTTGTTGGTACACAGCAGAAATTAATTTGCACCCATGTCTATTCCTCTCTGCTCTGGTAGCCAGGCTGCTGTTATCCCGGCGGGTTTCTGAATGCCAGTCTGCCGAGGCCAACACTTGCACACATCTGCTCAGCTGATCATTAATATTCTGCAGATTGTCTTTAACAGCACCTATTATTTTCCCCCATCCCCATTCAGGAGTACAAGGCCTCTGTACTCATGCACAGTGCAGAAGCACCGAGTCCCACAGCCTGTTGTGCGGGGATAGAGGCGGGGGGTGGGGCAGGACTCCTCATCATTCCCAGTGCTAGACAGGGCCAGGGCAGCGAGAGGGCAGCGCTGCGACAGCATCGGCATCGCTGCGCTGGGCTGAACCGCAGCAGCTGGAGTTCATCACATGCGAAGCACCTTGCCTGAGGCTCTGGACTTGACTCTGTGTCCCTATTTCTCCATTAACGCGATATACTGGATGCACTCTGAACACAGTCAGCGGGACTCAGATGTGGTGGCTGCTTAACTAATCAGAAATCGTGTATCACCTCCCACGTGCAGCCCCCCCATGCTGGCACGCCTGGGGTGTGTACCTGTGGGGACCTGTCTGGATGGGGTCCTGGGGACCGGCAGCACCAGGCAGGCTCTGGGACAAGCTCTGCCAGGATGGAGCAGGGGGATGGAGGAGGGACAGTGACAGATGCTGGAGAGCTTTGGGTGAGTGTTTGTACCAATCTTCCCCTGATCTTCCCCAGGTATTTCAGTGAGCAGCACAAGCATCTGAACATCAGCACCACAGCTCGTTGCACTGGAGGCAGGGGATGGTAGACACAATGGTTTGTGGTTCCTGATCAGGGAGCAGTGTCTGGCTTTCCTGATCACAGGCTATCCCTGCAGCCCCATCGTGTCCCAGGAAGGGGCTCACCTTCCATCCGTCTTTGCTCTCAGGAGCAGCAGGCTGCTCCCCAAGACCCTCTGTGCAAATCTCCACTGCATGCCCACACAGCCGACCCTAGTGTGTCACCACACTGCTGCAGCCCCACGACGCCTGGCAAGGGTGGGCTTTCTGGCTGCTTCATGCAGAGAGCTGCTTTGGGGGATGTCTTACAGGACAGACACCTCTTGGTTCTGATGGCCCCACTGCTGACCCATGACTTTTACCCTTTCTCTCTGCTCTTCACAGTCCTGTTTTCTTGGGGCTCTTTCCAGTGCCCCCTGAGTACTCCCCTGCCTTGAGGGACACTCATGACACCCAGTGTCCTGCTGGACCAGCTCACTGAGGACTTTGTTTCCTTGGCCTTCAAAGGGAATAAAGGACATTTGTGTCTTCTGCAGGAAGCCAGGGGGGCTCTGACACCTCCATGAACTTCTCCAGTGTGAGTCCTTCCCATGTGCTTGCCATCACTGATGGGTTCAGTCTCGGCCAGCGTTGGGTGTGTGTTAGAGCCAGCTGGCAATGTCTCTGTCAGACATAGGACAAGATTCCAGCAGCTTCTCACAGAAGCTCCTCCTTTAGCCCCCCCCTACCAAACACTTGCCATGCAAACCCAATACAAATGATTTCACTGGAAACACCAAGTAACAACTGACCCCCTGGGAATAAAGTGAGGAGGTGGCCAAGCGAGAGCCCCTTGGTGTGCCAGGCAGCTGCTCCCCTGCCCCCTTGGAGGGGCAAGAACTCCAGACTGGTTTTGTCCCCGATCAGGGGACCCCAGCCGCGCAGTCCCAGTGGGGTGGCGTTTGACCCCTCCTGGAGCCTGGTGTGGAGGGCTGAGGCTCTGCTTTTTCTCCCCAGGATGTTTCAGGCTGTTTTGTGCTGGTGAGAGCCCCAGCAGAGAGATGCTCTCTGACCTCACGCTAAGACTGGAGCGGAGGTTGGTGCAGTACGTCCTGCTTTGCAAGGGGAATAACAGCATTTCAGAAACGGCTTTCTCCAATCACAAAGGAAAGCCTTCACCTAGAGAATATTAGCTCAGACCCCCTGATGTAAGTGTGGTTGTTGAAATCCATCTCAACTCTTTAATAGAAAAGCTGGAAATTCCTGTGCTATTCATCTCTGATATTTATATAACTAACCACAGAGCTAAGGCGCGCTCTGAGCACCGTTCTCAAACAAATGCTTATTCAAGACTGGAGATTTAATCATTACTTTTGAAAACATAGTTGTTATTTTCCTTATTATATTTTAGAGAGACAAAGGCCGAGCAGCTTTCTCAGACCACACTTGGGTTTGCTGGAGGTCTGCTCCAGCGCTGCGCATTCTGTGTCCAGCACAGGAGCAAGGGGAGGCACTGACATACCCCTCCTCGATCTTTGCAGCACTCAGATCAGGCCCCAGAGTGCAGAGACATTTCTCACCTCACAGGTCTTGCCACTGATCCTGGGAAAAGCTCACAGGGAAACTTTTCCTAATGGGAAGCTTTGCTCCTGCTGCTGGTTTCAGAGCAGAGGTTGGGATGAGGCATGGGCTGGGATTTGCTCTAAAGTGGAGAAGCTTCAGTGTGAAGGATGCTTGAACTCATGATGGAAAGGGGGTTTTGGAAGAAACTTCTGTACTGCTGTTGGTCTCAGATCTCCCAGCTACTGACAGATGCAGAGTAGCAAATGAGGGTGTTCCTGCTGATGTCCAGGGCTTGGCTTCAGAATAACCACATGAAGAAACACTTGTGGAGGTCAGTGAGGCTCACCAGGAGTGCTCACAGCCCTGTGATGCTGGTAATGGGGGAACAGGTTCTCTACGAGCATCCCTGTGTGTCTCCCAGCCCAACTTGCAGTGCTGTCCCTGCCATGCAGCTGGGCTCCAGTGCAGCTGGCTGGCACCAACACCAGCACCCTCCCTCCACACAACCTCTCAAAGCAACAGGGCAGCATAGCAGCTTATATTAATTAAGCCTTAAACTGTACCACAGCACAGACAGGAGTGCAGTTTGTTTGTTTTTAAACAGGGCACATGTCACAGTAAATGCCAGCAGTCCCAGCACTTGGAATAATAAATGTGCAAATAGCAATTAACAGTTGCATCTTCTACTCACATGCAAAGGACATAATTAGCTAGTTCCATCTGTTAATTATACCTGCCACGGTTCAGATATTCATATCTCAGCCAGAACTCGGAGGAGGAAGGTGGGCTTGTGTAAGGAAAACTCTTGTCATCCAAACATTAGACCCAGCAAGATTCTGTCCCCTCTCACTTGGCTGCTGCTTAAAGGTGCAACGTGCCCGCAGGGTGCAAGAGTGCAGCAGCTCCCCTTCCCCCACCGCTCCAGCCCCCTCACCGGGTCTCTTCCCAGTGGCCTCCCCCTGGCATTTCACTGGGTTGGGAAGCCCCAGCAGCTGCAGAGCCCTTGGTAGGTGGTTTCCAGAGACGACTTCCCCAGAGGCCCATTGAGGCTGGTTTGCACTGACCTTTGAGGGAGTCAGAGAACGAGGTGGGGCTGGGGCTTAGGGGCTGAGGAAGCTGAACCCAACACAGACTGGGCAGAGGCTGTAACACAGCACTCTGGCAGAGGGCCTGATGCTTGCACCACCCACCCCCATTTGAATTTTTACCTCTGAGGAGATAAAGGACGACTGCATGTGTCCCACCACGCGCCAACATGGGGAAGAGTGGAGATGATGCCTGGCACCGGGGACAGGGTTAGGGACGGTGCTGAGGAGCAGAGCACCAGAGATGCTGCCAGGTCAGGTGCATCAGTCTGACCCTTGCTCCAACCAGCTCTGCTGCCACTCACCTGGGACACCCACTCCTAACCTTGAGCAGCCCCTTCAGCACCCAACCCTGCCCCCTGCCCAGCCCTGGAGCAGAACACAGCCCTGCAGCACCCGATCCTGCCATGTCTGGCTGCTCCCTTTCGCCTCCTGTCCCACTGCTGCCCCTTTCACTCACCCTTTGCAAACAAGGGCTGGCTCTATTCCACCCACCCCAAACACAGCCCCTGAGAAGGCCCTGGCATGGGACCAGGAGGAAGAAGGGCAGCTCATCGTGTTGGAGCCAGGAGCAGCTGCTTCACCATTAAGAAGTAACTCCAAATTCAAGTGTGGAGAGCAAAGACTGAGTCCTGGCTTGCCAGACACGATCCTGTATGCTAATTTCAAACAGACTTTCAGGATGTGCTCTCGTGGATCTAAGCAAGCAACAGAATCTTAACTATCAGAGCTCCTCACTGGCTGATAAAATATGGATAAAGGAGCCATCACTTTAGAACAGCAGGAAGAAAAATAATTGCCAAGGTTGGCTCTCATTTAAATATTGTTTAAAACCCTTGTAGCATGGAGATGGGTGTTGCAGTTTCATTCTGCTTGCGTGAATAATTTTGCTAGACAAGATTTCTACTCAGCACAGCCAGAGCAGTGGTAACGAAGGGTGCCTGCTAATTGCCCCATCAGACCCAAGTGATTCACCTGTTCCAGCCGGGTGCCTCCAGGTCCACTCGCCCTGCGCAGGGGGGACCCTGGTTGTCACAACTCCATGTGCCTGTGGGGTTGCAGTGTCCTGTGCCAGGCCCAGGGAGGAGCAGCAGCAGTGAGTAGTGTGAGCCACGCCACAAAGGAATGAACTGCAGAGAGAAGAGCTGAGTTTTGGCTGTGGTCTCTTTGGCCTGAACAAGCTTTTTTTGGGGTGTCTTTTTGTTGTTTGTTTTTTTTTTTTAACCTGAGCTGGTGCAGAGGCTGACAAGGACGGTAAAGTGACACTGACTAATTGAATTCTGAACTAGCAGGAGCAATGCAAATATCTGACAAATTGATTTAATTGCATTCACGTACAATAAAGCTGAGATCTAAAAGGTCAGCTAGAAAATGGAAAGGGTCCCTGGAGTGCTAACAGGAGGAAGCTGACTTTAATACACATTCATCACATTTTATCATCTAATTAGTCCACACAATGCCAGACTGATAGACAGAGGCCTAAACAAAAGTATTGATTGATTATTAGCCACATATCTATCATATTGCCTCCAGCCAGCTGTCAGAGCATGCCGGCAACTCCTGTCCAGTGTATCAGCAGAGCGGGGGGGGGCACTTGATAAATAGTTTTTCTATAGCAGAATTTAGACTCTGGAAAGTGTTTCACGCAGACACTGAATGATAAAGATCCTCATGAAAGCTCTCTAGCAAAACCACGATCAAACCCCAGCCAGCCTCTCCCTCATCGAGAATATTTATGAGTGTACAGGCAGCCAGCTCTGCTCCAGCACCGGGTGTGCCAGCCCTGGCATCGCCTGGCACCCACTCTGCAGGCATTCCCACCCACCCTGGGGGATGCTGCCCAGGCAGGGCATCCCGCTCCACTCCCTGGTACATGCACCATCCCTTCTGAGCTGCTCATCAGGCAGTTTCCTCTCCTGAATATCCCAAAGCATGGTGGGTTTAAACAGGCAGGAGGAAGCATCTTTATGACTTCTTGGCGTGTCACAGAATCCCAGGCTGGTCTGGGTTGGAAGGGACTCCAAGGATCATCGAGTTCCAAACCCCTGCCACAGGCAGGGCCACCAACCTCCAGGCCTGGAGCTAGACAAAGTTGCCCAGGGCCCCATCCAATCAGGCCTTGAACACCTCCAGGGTTGGGGCATCCATCAACTCTCTGGGCAGACTGTTCCAGCACCTCACTACTCTCTCTGTGAAGAACTTCCCTCTGATATCCCAGAACTTCTCCCTGATATACAAGAACTTCCCCCTGACATCCAATCCTGCAACACACGGGGCTTATTGCAGCACATTGGGCTGGCATGTGGCCTCCACAGCCAAGTCAGGGCTCCTCAGAGGAATAAACTGGGGTCCTTCTGCCTTCAGGCCACAAGCTCACCTCTCTCATGAGAGAAGCTCATTGACTCTCATCCTGCTGGCTCCATGTGGGGCTGGCATGGGTGTGCAGGACCTGCAAGATGCACAGCAGCGCCGAGGGGAAACATCTGTCCTCAGCACAGAGAAACACCAGTCTGTGGGAGACGATGGCTGCCAGGCCCGTGCAGCTTGTGCATCCCCTTTGCATGCAGGGATGTCCACCCTCCCCTGGGTTACCTGGAGCAGCTACACACACGGCAGCTCTTCTGCACATGTGGATGCAGCCGGCATGCCAGGCTAGCAGTCCCGGTGCCGCTCCTGCCCCCTCATTCCTCATGGTGTCGGTGAACTCCTGAGGGACTCAAGTTCCTCACACATGCTGATTCAGAGCAGCACCTGTCCTGGGCTGGGAGCCCCTATGAAGAACCCCACAAGAGGAAAGGTCCAGGCACAGCTCAGCATCCCCAGGTGCTGTGTGGCATAGCTTGGCTCACCTCAGCCGTGCCCGTGGCAGAGAGCCCGCCCCGCTGCCCCAGCCCCAGCAAGCACATTAGCCGTGCTCCTTGGGAAGGCTCAGCATGTATTTACTATTGATTTGTAAGACAGCACATTTTATGAGCTGTAATTTCATTAAGCAGGAAGCGGTCGTGGCTCCCCACGACCCAGCTGCAGGGTGTGGGGCAGCCAGGATTGATCCCCATCAGCCGGGCAGGGAGCGATGGCAGCGCCAGCAGCCACTGGCCATATTAATAACTGCAGCTGGGGCTCTTAGCAGAGGTGAGAGACTAATTAATGACAACCAGCTCCTTGCAACTTCACTCAATTCACCACTTTGTGGCTTGTACTGGAACCAGCCCAGAGCAGGCACCACCTCAGTGGATGTGCATTAGAGGGGGCGAGGGGAGCGCTCCCAAAAGCAACACACCGAGCACAGGCAGAGCAGCAATTTGAGCCAAATGCTGTAAGGTTACACACTGGTCTTCTGCATCTCTTTGCATTATTTTTGTTAGAACATATGGGATGGGACCTCACTAAAGTGGCTTGTTTTTCCTTCTCCTTAGGCTTTGTTCATTTGTATTCTGGATTATCTCATCATTCGGGCTTTAAGTATCTATAGAGTTAGAAAACAGAGGTTTGACGATGGCCTAATTCAGAAGAATTAGCTTCTGCTAAGACTGACACGTTCGACAGCTGCCAAAATAACATCAGCCCTAAAAAGAAAATGTCTTCACTTTCTTTAATGGTTAAGAAGTGAGTGGCGTTAATAACTGGAATGGAAGCATTTAATTGGTGAGCAGAGTGCGCTGAGCCTATATATTAATATAGGCAGCAAATCAGGCCCTAGAAGCAATGCAGTTCTCAGGCTAAACATTCAGCTGGAGCCGAGGCACCAGCTCAGAGACCCGCAGGGAGCCTTGGCCAGCCCCAGCTCACCTGCAGCCCACAGCTCTCTCCCAAACCAGTCCTCTCGCAGGGAAAATCTTCCTGTAGAGACCTCCTCTGCTTCGGCCTGCGTGGTGATGTGGGGCTGGGCAGGGAGCATCCTGCCATGGCTTCAGCTCTGCACTACCCCCCCCCCCCCCACACACTCCCACCCACTGGCAGCTGCGGGCAAGGACTGTCCTTTTCTTGTACCATGCTTGGCAAAATGGGCCCACACCTGGCAGCCCTGCCAGGGTTTGGAGGCAGCAACGTGCAGCAGCTTCATCTCCCACTGGCATTTCTTCATTATCCTCAAATGCTGTAGGAGGGGAGGAGGAAAGAAGGTCCTGAATGCGGTGGGATGTGCAGACTCATTCACAGGTCTTCAGCCTGGCTTGGCCTCAGTTAAGTCTCTGACCTAGAGAAAGGCTTCCCACATTCTGGTGTTTAGCCTGACTCTAATTATCTCTCTGAACAGACTACCACAGCTAATTTATTTTGAACAAAGCTAGAAATAAAAGGATAATCAGGTTATCCCACATGACAGCTGCAACATCTGTATTTTCTGGTACACTGGGCACATTTGATGTACGGAATATTGTAATGAGGCTGAAAAACTTGTCAATGATATTTCTTTTGTCCCTTTCTCAAAGGAGCAATGGTTAGCTCTCCAAAAGAATATTAATTGATGCAAAATATGTGAACCAGCATTTTTCTGCAACAACATTTGTTGTTTGTTCCTGACTTGCTGCAGATAAACCTCTCCCTGCAGCAGTGAGCACGCCTCCCCTCCGACCAGTCCTGCCTTTGGGAACCTTTGCAGCCCCCAATGAGTTTTGTTTCCAGCCCAAGTCCCTTGCTGATCTGCCCACAGCCCCCAGGTCAGGAGCTGAGCACTAGCCCCCTTCCAGAGGTGCCTCTCAGGTCTCTTGTGTCCAGGGGCAGAGCAGCCAGTGTCCATGTGCTGCAGCACCCTGCAGCCGGCCTGGGGTCCCTCTGGCTCTAGTGGGAGAGCACAAATCATCACCTGCCTGGGGGGGAGCGGGTCTGTGTAACCCATGGCAGAGCACTGGGATGTTTCCAGCAACAGCCCATCATGAGGGGGAACCCAGCAGCTCCAGGGAAAGGCAGACATGGTCCAGTCCAGCCCGGTGGTGTGGGACACATGCTACAGGCATGTCCCTGGGCTCTGCCAGCCCTGTGCTTCATCACAAGTGGGGACCCCCTTCCAGGCATCCCCTGTCCCACTCTGCCAGACTCACCCCTCCCTCCCAGCACCTGGGGGTCTGTGCACAGGAGGGGGCTCCCTCTCTGTGAGGATGTCCTCTGCAGGCACTTCTCACGAGGGTTTCAGAACAGCTTCGAGACAGCAAAGCTTGGATAACAATTACAGGTTTTCTGTTTACTCATTTATGCTTTCAGCTATTTAGCTCTGCTTATTCCACATGGGGGATTATAGGCTACTCCCCACCAGGCTATTGCTTCAGTATTTTAATTTCTTTTTTAGCTATAAACCCATTTTCCACTCTCTTTCAAGGAAAGCAGCAGCCACCACAGATTGCTGCTGGCAGGCTCAGCCTGACGGCACGGCGATTTCCTCCTGGTGGCTGGCAGCAGAAGGTGCTGGGTGCCCCTTGCACCAGGAGGTGCTGGCTGCAAAGGTGGAGACTGTTCCTCAAGCCCCGATAAAACCTAGGGCAGCACTCCCTAGGAAGTGCCCTGTTAGAGCTTTTCTGTTTCACAAAACTCTTGCTGCTCACATCAAAAATTTTAGTGCAGTCTCAACTGAGCTTCCTATTAAAGCCGAAACCACCATGAGAGCGAATCTTATCAAGGGTTAGTTAGAACCACAAAAAGCAGAAGCTGTTTTCTTAATAGACCCCCACCCCCATATGCAATAAAACCACTAATTCAAGCAATATGAGTTGCCCCAAGGAAGATCCTGGCATAGTGCAACCTTTCTCCCTTCTCTCATCCCAAACACGAGAGCAGGCAGCCATGGCTCTCCTTCTTCTATCCCAATAGTTATTGGTCTCCCTGCATGCCCAGCTGCTGCTCCTTGTCCTTAGTCTGACCTAAAAGCTGCTAGGGATCAGGGACTCTCTCCTTGTGTGCCCTGCTTTGGGGACAGCTCTTCCCCGGGAGGAAACCTGCTGCACAGTGTCATGTTTTACAGCTATGAAAAACACTGTGCATGCTCCTCTCAGCCTTCCACAGACAGCCAGTGACCTTCCAGTCTTCCAAAGCCTCTCACCCTTCTTGTCTCCCCCACACCGAGCCTCACGACCACCCTCCCTTCCCACCATCCCCAAAGGGCTTCACGGATGCAGGAGCAGCTGCCCCATCGCTCATCATGTGCCACTCTGGGTATGGAGTCACCTGCATCTGGATTGGCATGAGGTAGACAGGGTCACCACACCTGGGCAGATGTGCAGTGCTGCAGGTGGGGGTCCCCCTGCACGGGAGGGCTGTGGGACCTCCTGTGTGGCTGTGGAGAGGGCAGGGGGGACACCAGGCTCACTGAGGGATGTGCTGGATCCATGGGTCATGGCTGGCCATCTTCTGCAACAGGAGGAATTCTATTTGGCTGCCAGTTTGGAACTCATCTCCTGCTTTCTTTCACTTGTGCCCCCAATAAAAGCAACTTGGAGCCATCCCAGGATGGTGCCACCAGCACAGGTCGCTTGCTGTGCCACTGGCAACACTGCCAGTTCAACAGGACTGAATGGGGAACTGGCTCAGGTAGAGCTCTGTAATTGGCTAGTTTTTATTTAAATTGGGCTTTGTGCTGCTTTGATGAGGGAGAGTATTAAAGCCAGCGTGGCTGACGGTTTTAAAATAAATTCCAAGATGAATTCCAGGCATATCCTGCATTAATGTGGAAGGTGGAGATAGAGACTGGGGTGAGCTGAAGCAGAAAGTATACTGTAAATTGAAGCTTGGCATTGAATATAAATGGCAAAGGTTGCTGACTGCCAATAACAGTAAATCAGGCTCAAACAGCACGAGGCGATAAGGCTGCGAGATGGATTGTCTTTCAGCTGGAACTTGCCTGGTCGGGGGGATGACTTGGGGCCCGTCAGGGCAAGGGGGACAGTTGCTCACTTCAACCAGTGGCTCCTGTTGGGTGAGGAGCCTGTGACAGCAGTGCAGCAGGCACACAGGCTCTGCCATCCCTGGGCAGGGACATAGTGGTGCCTGGGGCCACAGCCGCTGCCTGGCGGAGGTACTGGCAGGGAGCAGCTTTTCCTGCCCCACAGCACAGAGGGAAATGAGAGCCAGCCCTGCCTGCACAGCCCCAGCCACCCTGTCTGGAGCTTGTTGGCTCAAGGTTATATATGTTATGTGGTGGCTGATTTGCTTGGGAGGTAATAGAGATGATGAATATTTCCTTTACGCCTGAGCTGTAAGTTTGCTGTCACGGGGATTCCTGCAAGCTGCAGAGGAAAGTCCAGGGAGTGCTCTCCCAGGGGAGGTAGCAGTCACCTGCAGGGAGCAGGGGCTTTGCAGAGCTCTGCCCCAGGGCATCAGCCCTCCTGTTCCCCTGGAGCAGGTGAAAACTACATCCAAAGTGGCTGCTTGCCCTCTGTGAGGATGAGCCAGGACAGGACTCCAGCCTCTCTAGGGCAGAGACTTGGTTTAACCCAAGGCAATTCCTGCCCCTGCCACTGAGGAGTGACAGTACCAGAGTTATGAACTGCCCATCCATCCTGCTGTCATATGCACACTGGGGCATCTGTCTGTCCCATGCCCCCAGCTTCCTTCCTCTGCACCCTGTGGGGTGGCACGGTGGTTAGACCGGGGAGCCAGGAAGGGTTTGTCTGAGTGTGTGAGTGTGGGGACGAGCTCATCTGCTGCAGGGGGAAGGAAATAACTCAGGTGAGATGGTTCTGTCTCCTTGGACTTGGCAGAGGGCTGGGAATTGCTTGTTAATAGTGGCTGATTGCAAAGTGTGCCACACAGCCCTGGTGGTTCTGGTGCTGGAAACCCTTCGCCAGCCCAGCATGTGCTGCAGCTCCCTTGGGACCAGTGACGTGGGTGCTGGCAGCGAAACTGTTTGCAGCTGGGGGGCCTGGATGAAAATCAATGACTGTGGGACTCCCAGGCTGGCCAGAGCATTGAAGTGGGATTGCACTGACGCTCTCCTTCCCTCGAGCACATCAAAAGCACGAGGAGACTTCAAAGCTCTGCAGTTGGCCTTTGTGAGGACAGAAACCCAGCAGCGTGAGCGCTGTGTGGAGGAGAAGGCTCAGAGCCTGCTGGGTACAGGAGAACACAGCCAAAAGGGTCTGTGGGCACCTCGCCTGCCCGGAGGTCGGGGGTGCAGGAAGCTGAAGCGATGCCAGAGAGGCCGGTTGGTGCAGCTGGGAAGCTGGGAGCTGCCTTGTCTGTCCCATGGAGACCCAGCTCAGGGTCTGGCCCCGCTGCAGGGCTCAGGGCATGCAGGGAGATGCACATGCAGCCTCATGTCTTTGCGGGAATCTGACAGATCCCTCCTGAGGACACATGCACAGGGAGGAGCACAGAGTACCTCTGCCTCAGGAAGATGCAGGAGTTGAGGAGATTGAGGCTTTTGCTCTTCTGCCCAGCCAGCATAGGGAGTAATTTGTATCTGCAGCATGAGGGGAGTGTGGAGAGAAGGAGAATGACCACAGAGAGAGTTTGAGAAATGAGAAGACAGAGCAGAATGTTTTTATAATGAAGAAGGAACCTGTAAAAAATTGTTCCTGATTAATTTGCAGCTAACTGAGCTCATTAAACTGAAATTATTTCATACAGGCCCACGAGAGAATGCCTGTGTAAAGCTGTGTTAGAGGACAGCTTTAGGGATCAAACCCTGCACTGCTGGCAAAGTTTGGCCTAAAGCCCACCCAAGCAGGAGACATGGGTGGGAGGTTGGCTGCCTGGCCCTTGCTCAGCCCACTGTCCTGACGGGCAGCACTGGAGCAAGGTGAAAAACCTCAGAGTGAAGGGAAAGCCTTGGAGCCTGAGATAAGTGACCTGGGTGGGGGTAACACCTCCTGCCCACCCATTCTCACAGTCACTGCCACACTGCTGGACCTGGAGCTACCATGCTCCTGGCACCGGGCTCCTCTGGGTTTCGTCAGGAGAGCGCTCCATAAGCAAAGCTGCGCTCTGCCCACAGCTCCCAGTCAACCCAGTCGTACAGCACTTGGGCTCACTGGGCTGACTGGTATGTGTGGGAGGCAGGGTGAGCTGGTAACAGCCAGATCTCATAGGGTGACTTAAAAAGTAGAGGACACACTGGGAATATATATTGGCCTTAATATATGTCCCCTCTTCTGACTTCCTGTTTCTATCCCCACCTCAGATGGATGTAGCCATTTCTGTAGGTTTTGCCCAAGGCAACTGAAGAAAAGGAGCAGCAGGAAAATGCTGGAGCTGTCCACACCTGCAGAAGAGCAGGCAGGAGGACTGCTGGGCTTGTCATCCCTGTTCTGTCCCCTGACACAGCCACCATGGCTCTGGGTAGCCGCTGCTCAGCCCAGTCCCACATGGACTCAGTCCTGGCTCAGCGCCACATCCCTGTGAGCCCCCCACCCTGAGGCCAGAGGGTGGTGGGAAGTGTGGGGGATTCTCTGTGCAAAGCAGCAGCAGAAGCTGCAGATAATCATCTGCTCAGGAATTGCCCAGAGGGTTCTGCATCCCCGGGAAAGGACCATGATTGATGGGAGCTGAGGTGGGATGACAGCTCTCACTAACCAAACCTGAGGATCTGATTCCAGTTCCTCGTGGAACACCATCCAGATCAGGGTGCTGTGTGCAATGCTTGGCTGCAGCACTCTCATCACAGGCAAAGTAGCTTCAAGGTTACACATGCAGAGATCTGTGTAGCTTCGCATCAGCACTAATCCCACGTCTGCTGCTCAGGAGCAAGTCCTGGTTTTGTACAAGTATCCCCCAAATCATCTCTGTCTGCACTCTCTTCCCAGCCTGGGTTTTGCCTTGACAGCAGCCTGATTCCTCTGACCTGGGGGATTATTCCAGATTTATGCTGGGATGTGACAAAACCCAGGACCCATCAGGCCTAGTGGGAACAACAGAAGGCAAATCCCAGCTGTCTTCCTAACATGTCCTTAATAATTAAAACCTTTTAACATGATAATTTTCCAAATGGATTTATCTCAAATGGGTCTGACAACCAGTCTGATGGCGGAAATTAATCCTCCCCAGCCCAGCCTGGATAAATACACGATAGAGGGGTCCTTTTATGATGGTGACTCCCAGCCCCCTTGGCTTGCCGGTGCCCCTCCCAAGGAAACATCAGTCAAATGGTCTCAGGCACTTGGGATGTGTGAGGTGACTCTGGTCCCAGCCTCTCCTGGGTTTTGTGTGGGCAACTCTCAGCCTGCAGAAGGTGTTTTTCTCTTCCAGGAAATGATGAGCATTCACTGAAACTCCATGGAAGTGCCATTGCCTCTGCTCCTAGAGGATCAATTTCCACTCTTATCACCACAGTAATGCTCTCTGTGAGGCAATATGATTTTCTTCTATGTAAACAGCAATAACTTCAGAATTACTCTGGAAAGACAGAGACCTCAAGAGATGTTTAAATTACTGGCTATCTCATTAATCAAACACAAATGCAAGACTAGCAAAGACTCTAGTTGCTGAGCTGGAAAATGCTTAAATTCATTTATTGAGACAGCAGGGAAAAGCAGATCCCTGCCAAGGTCTGGGAGGTCCGAGAGCCAGGAGGCCACCGTGCTGATGTGCAGCTTTTGCTGTGGTTGTTTCCAGAGGCTTCGGAGCCTCTCCTGGTCCTGATGTCAGTTTCCTGCACCAGAGTTTGCTCCTGCCTTGCCTGGGCTGAGCTCAGTCCTTCAACCAGAGGGAAGCTGAACCTGGGTGCTGGGCACTGATCCCAGGAGCTGGCCCCAGCATTGCCTAGAGACACTATGGGGCTTTTGCACCATCTGCAGGACCAGCAGGAGCACCAGCACGCCGGAGCTGGGATGTACCTCACAGCCATGAGAGCTGTAGCAAGGCTGTGCCATCTATCCTCCCGGGTTGCCATGCCAACGAAGAGGAGACAAGAACTGATTTAATTTGCAGAATCACCCTCTTGACACGAAATCCAAGAAGCTTGTGAGGAGCAAGGTGAGAGATGTCAAGGGAGCAGGGAGAGATTCTCCGTGCCTCTCTGCACCCAGTGTGTGGCTGTGTCTCATTTCCCAGAAAGATCTCTGACACCTCTGCTGTGGAGCTGGAATGAGAGCCAGACAGAAGCCCATGAGAAGGTCACCTAGATAGTCTTTGGAAAGCAGCTGGGAACCCACTGGAAATCTCAGCACAAAATACACCATCATGATGCTTTGATACGGCCTGGCTGAGTCACCGCAGGAAGCGCTGTTCCAAGGCATGGGAACGCCTTTGCTTCAGATGCTCCTTCCCAGTTCTAATGAGAAATGGGGGAAATCACAAAGCCATTTCTGCTCTTCACCCTCTTACGTCATGCTTGACACTGGCTGGGACCGTGGATGATGAAGACAACAGCAATCCTCTCTGACCAGCTTCTGCCTGCACTGGCAACTGAAAGAGGCTCTTTCCCTGGAGACATATAAAAAAATAAGAACCAGAAGCAACTGCTTCTGCTGTGTGTCTTTCTTCATAGCTGATAGTATGCATGTAGCACAATATATCATGTCTGGCCATCCCTGGAGCCCTCCAGGTCTGCTTTCTTGACTGCATATCACAGTTGTATCATGCAAACAACACTGGAGATGCTGAGAGCTCTGTGCTGTGCTGCCAGGGGCTGGGCACACCCCAACATTGCTCCAGTGTCAGAATGACCTGTGTGGTAGGGAGCAGAGCACAGGGCTTCCCATGCCACATTTTCTTGTGCCCAGCTGTGAGTCACACAGAGTGAGGTAATAGATGTAAAAAAGAAAAGTTATTATTTCCTCAAACATCCTGTGGTGATGCTCCATCTTTCTCTGCAGCAGCCTCTGCCCCACCTTTCCTCTCCATCTCTGTGCATTTGCCATCCCTGTGCACCCTGCTGTAACCCAGGTTAAAAACTCATTAAAGAGACCCCACCACCATACGGGTTTTTGATGTGCCCAGCAAGGGGCTGAGCTCCTGCCTGCGGTTCTTCCACGCCAGTGTGATGGATGTGACAAACAAGGGTAGTGGTGGGCACAGTGTCCTTAACAGCAGCACAACATTTAATTCTGTGTTCCTGTTTCATGCTCTGATGTGAAATCTGAAGAAATATAGATTGCTCTCGGAAGGGGTTTTGGAGTTTTCATGGCTGTCTGGAGCACCCAGGATGACAGGATCCGGCCAGATTATCTCAGCATTGGACTGCCATCGTCACAAATCAATATCCCAAATTACCTCTTCATACCAAAGGTGCTTTGCTAATTTTCATGGATCCCCTGTGTTTCATGCCCTTGGTGTCCTGTCATGCACTGATAGTTTTAGTCCACAAGCTAGAGTGCAATATGCTTATGAGTAATAGCATCTTATTGGAGTGTAAAGATCTTCCTATTTCACTGATTTATCCTGCACTTAAACTAATTCAAAATTCACTTACTTCAAAAGTACTGGAAGCAAAATGCTCTCTGTAAATAGCCTAGCTTTTTCTAAACTGATATCGCTGAAGGGGAAGATGGAATAACTTGCACTATCTATTTTCTCTTGGAGGGAGCGTCACTGCATTATTTTGACTGTTTTCCATAACGAGGGCCATAGTTGATTCTTCTCTGTAAAAGAGGTTCATGGACGGGCAAGGACTGTTTGACCTTTATCTGAGTCTTTAGAAACTCTGCTCAGATGAACCTGAAGTTTATTTAAGCAGCCAGTTAGGCAGCTGCTTTGTTTCCAGCACACTGCACGGTGGATTTCTGCATCACAAACCCCACATATCCAGACCCTGTCCCCTTGCTTTGTGGGGTCTTTTTGCTTTTCTTTTCCTCAAACATTTCAGATACTCTTTCAGGTTTATGAGCTGTCAGTTCTCACATCACGGAAGAAAAACTGAACCCATCCAGGACGGGTTGTGTGGCTCAGGTGTGACAGAAAGCTGCACAGCAGGAAATGTGGAAATGGAGAATGAGGCAGGGGTCATCAGCACAGCTCCTGTCATCCATGGGATGGGATGAGGAGAGCAGGCTGGGAAAAGGCCAGAGGCATGGATGGGTGATGAGGTCTGCTCCTGGCACTGTGTTCCTGAGAGTACCTGGGAATCACTGGCTCCCGGTGGGGTCAAGCCCTGGTGTTCCAAGCTGGTGGGTGCTGAGAGAGAAGGTGGCACAGAGAAGTGTGTGGTCAAAGATCAGCAGCCCAGGAGATGTGGATGCAGCCCATCTGGGGTTCCTGACAGCCTCAGGAGGAGGTGACCTGGGAGGTATGAGCTATTTCCCTGTGGACTTGAGCTGCAGGTAGTGCCCTGACCTGGCACACGGTGACACAGCCTTGTGAAAGTCAGTCTCTCAGCACACTGCAGGGGTTTTCTGCTCACAAATGAAGCCAAATGTTTTACATGAGTCAGTTCTACCTAGAAATCACACTTACAGCTGGACTAAATTACAGCCTGTGAATATATTTCCTGGACTCCAGCACAGGAACAAGCACAACAACCTGAGGACAAGTCCAGGTTGCAAAATGTATCAGAGAGGGTTGCAAGCAAACTGGTGAATGGGTGGCAGACACATATTTTGTTTCCTGGTCCTTGTCTTAACCCCTTCGTGTTCTGTACTCCAGAGCAGGACTGCTCCATCACTTGTGGCTATGGGATGGGAGCTGTCATCTCCAGGGAATGTTTTCAGAGGCAGGAGTCCTGACCACTTGTGAGCAATAAGATTTTGATTTGAACCAAACTAACCCAAACCTTTGGTTCTCTTCCTGGTTCCTCTCTATTGCCTCTACCAAAGGCTCAGAGTCTGATGCCCCCAGGGGAGGGACGGGCGCTTGCCTCTCCCTTCCATCTCTGGGGGATGCTCAGGCAATGGGGAAGATTGCATCCCACCACCAATTTTGGCAGGCACTGGCAGTGTCACCTTGCTCTTCTGTGCAGGCAGTGGCTTGCCTTGGCCTGCAGCTGGGGAAGGAGGGGTGTCAGGAACAGGCTCTGAATTGCAGTGGGCTTGTGGGAGGCCTGGGGTTGTGGCTGTGTTGCTGCTGGCCAGATGAGACACTGATCCCACACCAGCAGCTAGCTGGGAGCTGAATGAGGATGAAACAACAGACAGGTTTGTAAAATTTAACATCTCAACAGTATTTCTAACATGAGAGAACAAGAACTTCTCCTTTTTGATAGAAATGAAATGACTTCAGACTTTGCTAAATGTCATCCCAGGCTACATTAACTGCTGTCTTGTTCAGAGCCTGCTGTCTAGTTGGTCGTATAAGGCATGGAGCATCGTTCATTTCCCCACTTGAGATTCAGGTGTTATTTGTATCACAGCAGTTAGGGATACATCAGCAGAGGTTTCTTCTTCTAGGCTATAGAAGATACCAGAAGCAAGGAAGGCAGATGTGGTATGAAAATCTAGTAAATGAATAGTCACAATGACTTATTAATCCCATTTCAATCCCAAGTAAAATTATTCAAAATCCTAAAAGAAAGAGTCCCTCAGCAGCAAAGAGAGCAGAGCCCCACAGAGTAGGTGGCATGGGTGTTTCTGAAGAATAAATCTTAGTGGGAACACGCTGGGTACCTCGTTACCAGGCAGAGAGTGATAAATTAGGCAGCTCACAGAAGAGTTACAGAAATGATGAGAGAGGTGGAGGATCCATCTAATGAGCAGAGATTAAATTACTGAAATTGGCAGGGCTTGGCTGAGTGGCAACTGCAGAGGGGAGGAGGAACTGCTCGGGGAAAGGAAAGGGTGAGAAACAATGAATGATGTAGAGAGACTGACCCTGGGCCTTGCTCCTGCCCATGAAGGCCAGTAGATCCTGGGCAGGTCCTGGGAAGCCTCATTGCTGGGTGCTTGTAAAGCCTGATGATGATTCAGGGGGCAGATGTGTACCATGGGCAGGAGCTCTCTGGGCTGAGTGCCCACTGCCAGCAGCGCTGGGGGATGCAGCAATGAGCAGCAGACGTGCAGCTGGTCTCTGTGGCTATCCCACACTATGAGATCAGAGATGCCAGGTGCTGAGCTGTGTCTGGGGCAATGCTGGGGAACTGCAGTTTATGATGCAGAATTAGATTCTGGTGCTGGTACAGGTTTGTCAGCTCTAATTTAACAGTTTAAACTGGCAGCGTTGCTGGCTACTGGAAGGCCTTCTGCAGAGAAGGGATGAAGTGAGCAAGGTGACAGTGTCTTTACTCCATGGCCCAGGCATCAGTGTGTGGTGGAGAGGGAGAGCATCTCTGTTGGTAGGGCTCCGGGATTGGGGCTCAGGGGGAGCTGCACACCCTTGGACACATGGCTGAGGAGGGTAGGCTGGCTGTTCCCTCTCCAGACAGCCTATCTGATTGCTATGGTAACGTGAGGAGCACCTCAGAGCACGGCATGAGCCAGCTACCCGAGGTGGAGCTGGGAGGCTGGCACGACTGTGCTGATTCAATGGCATCTTGCCATAGACAGTCATCCCTGGCCTGTGAGTGAGCACAGGAGATGTCCTGCATCAGGGGAGGATGCTGTGCAAGGCTGCAACCCAGCACACTCCTCAGGCATCTCCTGGAGTGGACCATGCAGCTGATGAAGGGCATTTTAGAAAGCACAGTATACATTGGTGAAACACTTCTAATCTGGCCTCCTGATGCAAAGCTGGCAGCAAGTTGTGCTGCAGATGAGCCATATCTAAGGCCTCAGTATATCCTGCTCCTGCCCAGTTCAGAATTTGCCCCAGTGCTGTAGAGACTCTTCTAGCACCAAGTGAGCAGAGCACCAGCACCATCAATGAAGGGACTCAGATGGTGAAGTAGAGGACGCAGGTGGTCTCCTGGCTGTTCTGCTAATCTCTCACCCTTGGCTGGCTGGCTGCATGATGTCATGATAGCTCAGAATGAGCTCACTGCAGCCAGCAGTCCACATCAGCAGTAGGACTTGCAAACTCACTCTGTGACTGCAGGCAAATCTCGTCCTCCCTCCCTGTCTTGGCTTCTCCTCATGCAGCCAAGTGATGATGTACTCAAGCACCTTGCAAAGATGAGACTGCTTCTCTGTGACTGCTGCCTTCCCCTCTGCTACCATCCTCACTACTTTAGCATAGGAGGGAGACAGCCAGTTAATGCTTTGCCATGTCATCCTGTCCTGCAATCAGTGAAGGGCTTCCTTTGCAAGCCCTGGCGAGATCAGAACAGGAGATTATCCCCTGATAATGTGCAGATAGAGCCACTCACCCACTTACACTGGCTAAGTACCTGACAGATGGGACCAGTCCTGCAGTACCCTTCCCGTGGGGAGAACAGTCCACTCTGAGACCAACAGACCAATGCTGAGGGGAACTGGAGGCTTTGGTCCTGAGCAGTGGCTGGGCTTGCTGAGTGGGAGCATGTTGCTCGGGAGCAGTGGGGATCTGAGCCTCTGGCCATGGCACAGTGTGACCAAGATGTGCAGCTCCCCATAGTGGGACACTCTGACACATCTGAGCCCCACATAGCCTTGCTGCTCAGGGCTGTGTGTCTGGGAGTGTCACCAGTCCCAGACTGGGCTTGCTGCAAGCGTGGTGATGTTCATGTTAGTCCACCCACACGTCCTGCAGACAGGCTACTCCCTGTGGAGAAGCAGGGCTGGCTCTCCCCATCGGCTGCTTGTAGGAAAAGCAGGGTGAGGAGGGGGAACCCCAGCACTGCAAACACGGGGAGGATTAGAGGGAGAAGATATGTAATTCAGGTGTTGAGCCACGGAAGGAAAATGCCTGGCTTCAACCTTTTCACAGCTTATCAAAACTGTGAGAGCAGAAACTAAAAGAGCCCAGGAGCCCTTGTCTGCCCCAGCATCTGCCACAGCTCCTCTGGTTGTTTATAGGAGCCTTTACAACCTCTATGCTGAGTGTACAAGAACAGACTTTAAGGGCTGGTGGGATCTTGAGGGACCACCTTGTCTGTACACATGCTTGTGTCACCTGTGACTGCCCCTTGTCTAACCTCCTCTATTGCCTCTGCCAACATGCACCTCACAGACTGAATGGCTTTCCTTCTGGCTATGTTTGCAGGATTATTCACTGTATAAATCATATGCCACAACATATTTGTTCCACATACACTTTTCCAAGCCTGAGAGCTGTTCCCTTTTTAATAGCAACTGTGAACAATGCATCAGAGAAACAGGGTGTTTGGTTTCTGTGCAGCTTGCACAGAGATTCTCTTCTTCCACCTTTTGTTAAATTTAGGCAAGGGAGATGGATGTGTGTTCCTGGGCTGTATGGCTTAGATCACAGGAGCCACTACTAAAAGCCATCAGAACAAACACTTACTCTAAAGCCAAAGCAGCCCCCATGAATGAAAAAATGCTTTGACAGTGTGGAATGCCACTGGAAAACATCTTGAGTGCCTTCTTGGACTAGAGTTTAAATGTCATTGCATTTTTACTGTTTGTTTTCTATTCAGTGTATGTTTACAAACTTCATTCATTCCCTGAAGGAGGTAGAGCGCCATGTGAATTAACCTGCCTCCTTTCAAGGTGTTTCAGTGCTTCTGATGACAAGTAAAAAATGAGGGGGAATTATGGGAGGCTAACCTCTCAAATTTTCTGCAAAAATATACTTCCAGTGTTTGTGAAACCTGGGAAAGAAATGTGATAAACTCTGGAAGCTTACTTCTTAGCAGAAGTAATTGGAATAGCGATTCACAGGCCAGAGACTTTCCTGAATCCCCGGCTTACAGCTTGTCCAGGTAGGACCATGTCTTTCAAAAGTCTTCCAGCCTCAGTGTGAAGCCTTCCGGAGACCCTTCATATGGCTGAGGCAGGCTGGAGAGCTGGGCAGGGAGAAATTGAATGAGATTTAGCAAGGGCAAGTGTAGGGTGTTGCATCTGGGGAGGAACAACCCAAGGGACCAGGATAGGTTGGGGAGTGTCCTGTTGGAGAGCAGTGCAGGTGAGAGGGACCTGGGGGTCCTGATGGACAGCAGGATGACCATGAGCCAGCAATGTGCCCTCATGGCCAAGAAGGCCAGTGTCATCCTGGGGGTGTATTAGAAGGGGGGTGGCCAGTAGGTCAAGAGAGGTCCTTCTCCCCCTCTGCTCTGCCCTGGTGAGACCCCACCTGGAATATTGNTGAGTGTCAGGAGGATGGATCCTCCTTGGATGCATCCAAGCTGGAGCAGAGGAAGATCCATGTGAACACAAGGAGAAACTGTGAACATAAGGAGAAACTTTTTCACTGTGAGGGTGATGGAGCACTGGGACAGGCTGCCCAGAGAGGTTGTGGAGTCTCCTTCTCTGGAGGCATTCAAGATCAATCTGGACACCAGCCTGTGTGATCTAATCTAGGTGATCCTACTCATGCAGGGGGGTTGGACTAGATGATCTTTTGAGGTCCCTTCCAACTCCTGACATTCTGTGGTTCTGTGATTCCTTCACAACTTATTATGAAAGGAAATTACTGTCCCTGTTAAAACAAACATTTTTTATTTCACTCAAATGTGCCTAATTCCAGTTTCCCATCAATAGGTCTCGTTAAGCCTTTGATAGATTAATGAGCCCTTTCCTGTCAGAGGTTTTTTTGTTTCTCAGGTTGGTGCTTGTGAATCACAACAGGACTGTAGAACTGGAAGGGACAGCTTGGGCCATCAAATCCCATTTCCCTGCAATTGCTGGCAACCATGTTATAAAGTCCATTTCAAACTCAATCTTAAAACTAATTGCATGCCTTGCCCCCAATACTCCTCTCAGGAATCTGTTCCAGAAAAACATTTCTCCCACAGTTAGAAACCATCTGATTTCCAGCCAAAAGGTATTTGTGCCAATTCATACCTCTTTGTTTTTGTGCCAGCACTGCCTGTTTCCGAGGCCATTTTCCTCCTTCCCTGGTGCTCATCTGCTGGTGTGTTTAGAGAGCAGGGATATGCTCCCCAGCCCTCCTCTCACTTGACTAAGTATGCCCAGGTCCCCTCAGGTGGCCTCTTCAGTCTGGAGGCTGTCCTTGGAGTCTGGTTCTGCCCCTTCCACCAGCCCTTGCACAGCACAAGGGGTGAGAGACCCTTCTGCTGCTTGGAGCTGCAGCAACATCTCAGAAGGGATTTACAATCTCCAGCATGGGGAAAAAATGGCTCTGAGTCTTGCCTTTGGGATGTGCAGAGTTAGACCCTACCATCTCATGCAGGGAAGGGCTCCCAGCTGCCTGCCATGACTTTCTGTCACATGCCCCCATAACCAAGAGTTTGGCATGAATCTTAGTGCTGCTGTGCTTTTGGAGAACAGACCCTCACAGCATCATGTCCCCCCAGGCTGGGACAGTCATCAGTCACACTAAATGATGGGGACTCAGAAGAAACTGCACCTGATGGGAGCTTTTCCATAACTGCCTACTACAGAGTTCCTCCACCTTTCTCCTAAGCAACTGGCCTTGATCCCTGCCAAGATTTGGGGCATGACCTAGATGATTCCCCAGACTGACCTGCTGGCAATTCCCACTCAGAGAATCAGTTGCCCTCATTAGCGTGGACACTTACTGACTGCTTGGGAAGCACCCTTATTGCTAATTAATGTGAATAGGAGTGTGCAGGTATGCAGTGTAAATACCAGAGGTTTTAAGAGCAGAACTGTCAAATAAAGTGTTACACTCCATCAGCTCCTATTGCATCCACTGGCTGAACACCACCAGATGCTTGGATAATGCTCAGATCTGCTCATGGATGCGTTTGACATCCATGCAGGAGAAGTACACATTCTATGATTAATAAAAAGAGCCAGAGCCCAGGCAGCAGACATTTAAGGCTAAACCATTTGTTTTAGAGGGCTTTACATTCTGGTTGTAAAATTTCCTCTGGGCTGGAAGCTGGTGCCCAAGAAGAAATAGTCTTTCCGTTATGTATGATTTGCTTGCAAATCCTATTAGTCTTCTGTGCAGCACATCACAGGAGACGAGACACAAGGATGTCAAACCAGGGCATTTTGCTAAGCACAGTGGTTTAGTTGTGTGCTCAGTATAAGAAAGACCAAAGCACTGTGAGTCTTCATTAAATGGTGTCTATTTTGAGGTTTATCTTATATTTTTGGACCTGAAAAAGATTCTTTCTTTTTTTGTGTATGGTATCGGGAAACTTGAGAGCAGGCTTGTTGATGCCAGCAGACTCTCTGTGGGTTATCCAATTTGTAATAAATATGTCTCCATGTATAAGGAGGATTAATCTCTCTCAAGACAGATCTATACATGTTATAACAGTTATGTGAAAGGACATATATATGAGCTAAGCAGAGCAGCACAGCAAATCCACTCTGCTCAGGGCTGTCCGGGAACATCAGTCTGTCCACTTCACTCAGGGCTGCTCAAGAACATCGGTCTGTCCCCAGTCCTGCAGCAAGTGCTCCCCAGCCCAGCATGATCCATACTGCACCTACTCCAAATTTTCATTCTGGGTGCAAGTCTAATTGCTAAATTTACAATGACATTTCTGTGGGCTCAGATTGTCCAGACAGGGACCGTGTGTCTCCCCTGTGGGTTCTGCAGAGCTCAGGGGATACCCCCAGGCCAAGCACCCTGCCTGGACACGGGCTATACAGCCTCCCTTGAGCACCGGCGCAGGAAGCTGTGAGCGAGGGATGTGAGCCTTTGCTTCTGTCAGTTCAGGTTAGTCCCTTAACATTCACATTACTGTAATGCAGTTGAAAAGGAATCCACGAGTTACAGGAAATGATTTACAGGACACAAGACACCGCATTTCAGAGGTCTCATGTGTACCATAAAAAATATATTATGAAGGAATAATCTCTATCGGAACTGGGGCTGCACAGAGAGAACACATGTCCAGCTGAGAGCAGCATTGAGCTTTTGTTCATTATGGGAAAAGTCTGTGTGCTTCCTCTTCTTTGATTAATATTTTTCTCAGCTTTGGGTATCTAGTTAATATTGGCACTTTATTATTTTTTTTTTCATATGTTGCTGTGGTCAGGAGACCAAGCATAGCTGAGACTCCAATGGCATGTTGCTCTGAGATGTTCCCTGCTGAGCTTCACACACTAACAAGATTTGGAGCAATCCCTGGACTGTCCCTGTAAAATCTAGGCCACGACTCATCAGCTGGGGGAGCATGAGGGAGCTTCACCAGCTCTCTCCCACCGAGCCCTTGCCCAGAGCATCTCTTCATGGTGGAATGCACATCTCCGCAGTTTCCTAATGTGGAGGCTGGTAGAGAAGGGTCACTGCCTCTAAACACTCCTTCTCCTGCTTGTGGGGAGAACAAGGTATCCAGCATGCAAGGCTGGAAATGTGCTCTGCATGTTTCCAGCACTTACAGTGGCTTTTGTACGTGCTGACATGCAGCTTCTCTGCACCTCGATCAGGTGCTGGCTCTTTGGATGATCGGCAGTGTACAGCTGCTGGTTCAGGTGGTTTGGGGGCAGCAGGTCAGATGCAAAAGGCTGTATTGCTGCTCATTCACCTGTAGGGGCTTAACGTAATGATTGTGTTCCTCAACTCATCTCATCTCTGTACCATGGTGATACCAGCACTCTTCTGCTGATGGGGACTGGTAGTGACCAGCATGCCAAGAGCTGTGGTGTGCCCCAATGCCACTGGGCAACACCTATGAGGAAAAGACTCCTCGGAGACCTCAGAATGAGGGATAGGAGGAAGCTGAGAGACATTAAAGCATTTCTTCCCCTCACAAGATCCTTACTGAATCCAAAGCTGAGAACTGGAGGTGGGAAGTGCCAAAATGTGGAACTGGGAAGTGGTGGTAGCGGCTGCTCCAGAAAAACTGTGAGGAGGGAGGCTCTCAGCCCCACCAAGGCTGGTGACAGGGTTCCTGAAAGAGCAATGTGCGAGAGTGTAATTGGCCTCACCTACTAGCACAGCTCCTGGCACCTAAACTATGAACCCTGAGTGCTACAAGTGGCCTCTGGCTCCACTATAGTAGCACATAAGCTACTGCCTGTCGCTGCCCACAGTCTGCCACCTCTCTTCAACCTCCCAGCAGGCAACAGGTTGCCCTGTGAAACCTATCCACTCTGCTCTGGAGAGGTCCAGAGCCAGGGGACCTCAGCCCTGCTGTGTGGGGCTGACCCACAGGACCCATCTAGTCATTCCCTTTTGGGGAGCTGAACAGTTCGGGCAGGAGCGATGGGCTGGGGGCAAGGGAGCGAGGGGTTGACAACACAGCGTGTGCTTTGGGGGCACAGAGGGGAGCAGGTCAGGACAAGGGGTCAGGGAGCTGTGGCACGGTGATTTCTGCCGAGGGAAAGGAGGGGGTTTGCAGAGGAGAGCCAGCACTGCCTCCTGCCCTTGGGAGCCTGCGCCTTCCCCGCGGCCGTGAGCTCTGACAAGGGGTGGCTGTGGCACAGCGGGCGGATCTGGGGGGCAGACGGGGCC
>VXBZ01007723.1:1446129-1559845 GCA_013399135.1 Heliornis fulica | reverse complement strand
CGAGGAGCGGGGAGCAGCCATGCCCCCCCCCGCCCAGCCGGGGGTGCCGGGCGGGCGCGGCTCTAAGGTGTCCCCGGCGCGGAAGCTCCTCTGCATGTGCAGCCTCTCCCTCTGCCTCACCTACCTGTGCTACAGCCTCATGGGGGGCACCGGCCCGGGCGCCCTGCGCTCCCCCGCCGCCCTCCCCGGCACGGCGGGCCCCCGGGCCCCCCCCCCCCCCCCNCCCCGGTACGGTGGTCCCGGGAGCCCCGCGCTCTCTCTCCGCGTTCACCGGCACGGCGGCTCCGGCGGCCCCGCGCTCCCCTGTCACCCCTCCGAGCAGCTCCGGCGCCCCGGCTCCCTCCACGGCTCCGACGCGGGCCTCCAACAGCAGCCGGGAAGGGGCGGCGGGCGCCTGGCTGCGGACGCCGCTGGCCCCCGGGGAGGTGATCACGGCGCAGAGCGGAGCCTTCGAGAGGGACCCTCAGGAGTCCAGCACCACGGACGAAGAGCTGAGCCGGGCCGGCAGCCCGGGGAACCGCGGCGGCGGCAGCACCACGCCGGACTACGGGGAAAAGCGGCTGCCGCAAGCCCTCATCATCGGGGTGAAGAAGGGGGGGACGCGGGCGCTGCTGGAGGCCATCCGCGCTCACCCCGACGTGCGCGCCGTGGGCACCGAGCCCCACTTCTTCGACAGGAACTACGAGAAAGGGCTGGAGTGGTACAGGTGAGGGTGCGGGGACGCCGGGCACGACCCACGGGGCCGCCTCGACCGCGGAGGGGGGACTCGGACGTGAGGGGATGCGTGTCCGCGCGTGTCGGGACGGAGGGTCCCGGAGAGCCGCGGGACAGAGGGTCTTCGCCCCCGGGGTGGCCCCGGTAGGTGGCTGGCCGGTGGGTTCCGGGCAGCCGGGTGCCCCGCGGAGGAGCTCGGACGATGCCGGGGCGGGGACCGCGGTGGGTCCCGGGAGCGCTGCGCGGGGCCGCGGAGGGTGCGGAGCGCAAGAGGGAACCGCGCGGTGCGGGCAGGCCGGGGAATCGCGTGGGTGCCTCCCCTGACAGCTACGGTGATTTGAAATGCGGTGTCGTGATGGGAGAAGGCAGAGAAATGTGTAAAAACATCCCTCTTCTGTGACTCCCGTGCACAGAGCTCTTGAATGGACTGTAGCGGTTCAGCTGCACTTGGCATAAAACACAACTAAATAGGTCGGTAATTAATAATTGTTGAAATATTGCAAGTTGTTCCAGGTGATGTTACAGGCTTTGAAGTGAAAATGGGTGCCTCTTTCATAGAAGCTGCAGTGTTCACGTCACAGATGAGATTTACCCTTTATTCAACAAGTTCCACATCAGAAAGTTTTAGGTTTTTTATTTGTGAAGAAGTCTCCAAATGCTGTTGTCTGGTTCACCATAATATTTCAGAGGAATATTATGTTAAAAGCCCTGATTATTAGAAAATACCAAATTGCAGTATTGAAGTGCTGTGTGCTTTGGCAGGTTTAGCAAATCAATGCATGTCTTAGGGTTTCCCTCTTCCCTCAAAACCAAAAAGATTGCAGTACATCAGTGGAACATGCAAATTACTAGTAGTGCTTTGATTTACAGTTAAAGCAACCCAAAAGCTCGTTTCTTTATAAGAAATAGTCTGTGGCTAAGCTGATAAAGTTCTGTCCCGTTGTTGCACTTACTGTGGTAGGTGTTTAGCTGCTCTGAAAACGAAGGAAAAAGCCCAGATAGAGGCAGCGAGTTAGTTACTGTTTGGATTATCTGCTCACTATTAAAATAGAGTATACAGTCTTCATGTCAATGTCATCTACATGTGAGGAACTCCAGGCTGCTTTCTGTGGAAATTGTGGAAGCCAAGTCTTTGTAATACTTACTTGGTGCAGCATCAACTTGGCTTTGTTGAAATGCTGAGGGATTTTCTTGCAGGACTTCAATAAAGTGGAGATGAGCAATGGGAAGTGCATTTGTCTCCGAGAGTGTTTTCAGTATGCTGTACCAACATGGGGAAGGAATAAAGGCTTGATCGTGGTTATTGTGTTTATATATATAATTTCAGGCACAGTATTTTATTTTACTGAATTTTCCTGCAGGAAAGACTTACATTGAAAAAGAATTTTAGAAACTTGTTGAAACAAAAAAGGCTAGGAAGTGGTATATAAAAAGGTTTGTGTTTTATTCAAAATAGGCAGAAGAAGATCAAGCACTGAATATGGCAAGCAGATGCTTTTTATCTTTGAAGTCGTGCTACAAGAAAAGGGCTAGAGAGAATGTAACTCCTCTCGTGGAGTAACAGACGCACACAGGTTTTCATTTGCAGAATGCATTTTGAAACGTTTCATCCCTGCAGTACCTGGTTTGTTTAGCTGTTTCCCAGGACTGGTGCTACACTGCACTGGTAGGGAGGTGGAAGAAGAAAAGGTTGGGTCAGAGCTGATTTATGAGGGTCCTCGGGCTAGTAGCCTGAGGGATGAATGCTCTGGTCCTGGGATTAATAAATTACACTGCTGCTTAATTGCCATTGTGGCCTTGAGGATTTGCCCGGATTGTTTGCCCTAAAGCCACTTTCTAACCTGCTCGACCCACAAAGTGTTCCTCTGCTTTCTTTATGAAGAAGTTTTTCAGCCTCACTGGGGGAGGACACCAGGTCACACAGCACCGGTGATCCATACCCCACTGGGAGCGACAGGTTTCCCTGGTGCTGTACTGGTACTGGGCTGTTGTCATGGACCTGGAGGCTGGTGTTCTTGGTACTGTACAAAAATACTAAGAGAAAATGGAGAGGGGTGGGGGAAAGATCACCATCCACACTAACAGCTATTTCTTCTTGACCTTCTCTGAGATTACCTGATGGAGGGCACCAAAGGCTGGCTTCTTGCAGCTGTACCCCAGGTTGGGTAACCAGGGGTTTTTCCTATCCACAGAAATGCCAGTTTGCTCTAAGTAAAGAAGCAACCATTGAAGTGTTTATACCAACATCTCCTTACAGTGACTTCTATCACTTGTTTATATTTCACATATAACACTTCTTTTTATGTATTATAAACTGTTAGCTTTTAATACTGTCAAGTCTTTTCTTATGTAGCGAAATAAGGAAACAGCAGACCTTCAGGATTCCTTGTTTTGTCATCCAGAGCTGAGAAAATCTGCCAGTCCAGCAGAGCTGTAGAGATGCGAAGCCCACGATCTGGTCCAGAACCTGCCGGCACAGCTAAGAGCAGCTCTCACAAGCAGTATCCCCACCTTAGTTTCTCTGCCTGTAAAATGGAGACAGTACCTAAACACTACCACTCCTTTTGTGTGTGTGCCATGCTGTGTTACTCAAGCCTCTGCTGCCTTGAGGTTAGTCAGCCATCAACGCTGCGTCCAGGATCTATATCGGGACAGTCAGAGGCTGAAGTTGGTGCAAATATAGCTTTCTGCCGGCTGGCTGGTGCAGCGTGGCAAGCCTGTTACACCAGCTCCTGCAGTCTGTTCTGTTTTCCCCGTAACCTTTAGGGAAAGCTGTGCTGTCTGTGGTTTCTTTAGCTCTGCAGTCAAAGTTTATGTAGAAATTACCGAGCGGAGGTCTTCCTGCACATGTACGGATGTGAACTGGGTCGAAGGCTTGTTGGTTAGTGTTATGCTGTCAGGCTTGTTTGTCTGTTTGTAATTTGTGATGCTGTGCATCTTGATGTTGGGCTGTCTGAAGGACGAGTTCAATGGTACAGCTTTCCTTAAATTGCACTTAATACCCTCATGTACATTAACTTTTATTGATAAATTTCCTAGTTTGGTATTTTTTTTCTTTAACACAGAATATAACTTGGCTGCTATTAACAGTGTGGGGATGGCTGAGTGGGAAGTGACTTTTGACCTTTTCCTTTATTAACCCTGTAGTAGTACTTTTCTCTGGTGTATGCATTACTTGCCTATCTTCACCTCTCACTTAACTCTGGAACACTGGTACCTAACAGTAAATGTGACCTGTGGCGATGAACTTTGCCACCTCAATCCCTTACAACATGCCAGCACCCAATCCCACTTCAGGTGAAGGTTGTCTCAAGAAGCAGGTACCTGCTGTTCCTTTGGAAGTCACTGGCAACTCTTATTTTTTACCAGCTTGTGTCTTCCAAACCACAGGATACACCATCATTCACTGTAGGAACTGATGCAGGTTTTCAATCAGCGCCGAGCATCCTTTACCTCCCTCGCATGCCTGTGGCAGCTCTTGCTGCCCTCGTAGCCCAGGCACTGGGTGACACCCCCTGTATGCCCCTGTGACCAGGCTAGACCAGAATCATTTGCACAGGCCACATTCTCTCTCCAGCATGATGCTCACACCTCAGTGGGCATGGCCCGTGCCATGAGTTCTGCCCCAAGCTATCCTGCGGTTGGATATGAATTGTGAGAACCTTTCTGAGAGTGTGGCAAGGACAGCAAAACTACAGGGAGACTCTGGAGCTCCTGAGCACTGAAGGAATTTAGCTTATATCTACAAATGCTCACTACTGGTACACACAGAAGCAATACCTGGGATATGCCTGCATTCCTTGTCTGGGTATGAAACCAGGGTGCATGAGCATGAGAAGATTTTGTGGATTATGGGAACTGCAAACTGCCTGCAGTGTCTGCTCCTTGGGCAGGTTTGGAGACCTTGTTTTGGACTCTGCCACAGCAGCTCTTCAAGAGGCTGTGTACTGAGGGCTGTGTACTGAGGGTCTGCACTGGAGCCCCAGCTCTGATGTGTTTCTGGGTGGCTTTACATGACTGATGGAGAAGGGGAGGTGATCCTGTTGGCATTGCACAGTATTGTGATGATTTCACATGTGTGGATGCTGACACTTCCAGATGCTCAGGTGCTGCTGGTGACGGGTTGGAGAAGATTCGCTTTTGGGTGGCTGTGTGAGGAGAGCAGGGCTCTTAGCACCGGGTCAGATGGTGCTTTAGTTGGGCCATTCTGCTTGTGCAAATGACCAGCCCAGTTGACCTCAGCACTTGAGCATCTTGGTAGCTCTCTGAGCTGAGTGGAACAGCCCAGTGTTGCCAGCTGCCCACAGGCTCAGCATGTGGTTCAGTCTCATCGGCTCACATTTTCAATGTGAAAATGTGAGCCGATTTCTGTTTAGCAGAAGAGTGAGGATTCATAACAGTGCTTTGAAAGCAAATTTGAAGTTTTATCAAAAATATGATCTCCACAATTTAAAGAGAGTATCTGGTATTGGTAAACTTAAATCGTGGAGTTATAAAGTTCACTGATTTGAAGTTTATTCCAAATAATCAGGAGTTAAATTTTACATGTACGGTGCTATACTCTTTGCCTCTCTCTCCGTGGAGCATTCACAGAGAAGCTGCAGCAATGTCTCTGTAATTAGACCACGTTCCTCTCGCTCTGCCCTAGGCCTCCACACGTTAAGCACTTACACAGGGGCGTAGCTTTATGCGTGGAGCGGCCCCATTGCAGCCACTGCAGGGAGCAGTCACCATGACAGGCAATGAGATGGCTTGCATGTCTAATGCTATTTTCACCGCCTGCCTGGGAATTCTTTTTGAGCCTTCTCCCTAACCATCAGACCTGTGTGTTATTCTGTGAGCCGCTATCCTCATACAAATCATGAATAACGCCATGACAGGGAGCTCTTTTCCCAGTAATAAACATGTACTCTTGAGCCAGCGGTTCCGAGGAGCAGCTGGCTGTGGCTGCGGAGCCAATGCTCTCAGTCATGTCCCTGTGGATGTTAAACTCGTCTGTACTGGGGAAGCGGCTGTCATGCACTGTTATCGCTGGAACAGGCTCTGCTCCTCCCCAGGTCCACGTGCCATCTCCCCTACCCTCCTGCTGTGGTGACTGGTGCTGGTGCAGTAGGGCCATCTCTGTGTGCATCGGCGCTGATCCCACCTCGGAGAACCCGTCTCTTGCCACCGTGATTGCTGGCAGAATTGGTGCCAGTCGTGTCCGAGGATACACGATGAGACCCCCCTACAGCATCCCTAACAGCTGTTGGACAGCAATAGCTTGGGGCCATTTCAGCCTCAGTCCCACACAGCGTGACCCTCGCTGTGAGCTGTAATTGCGTTGCTGGGTAATGCCTGTGCCTCTCCAATCAGCTCGGGATATTCGGAAAATCAAACCACTTCCATCAGCGCTCGGCGTCTGTGCTGATGGGCACTACAGGAACACCTACAGCGGGTAGATAGATCGGGGTTTGCTGCTAATGATGGGCACTGCTGCAGACGCCTCCTGACTGTTGTGTTTCTCTGTGAAAAGCCTTCCCAGTGCACGGTGCCCTCTGTACTTCTGGTAACTTAGGAAAAGTGTATTGATTTTTTTCTTTTTCCTTTTTTTTTTTTCTTCCCTGGGACCTGCTGTGAGTTGGCTTTTGCTGAAATGTAGTGACTCAGCTGCCCTCTGTGGATCCAATGCATCAGGATTAATCTGGGTTGAAGACTGTATGAGTATTACCATGTAACATAGTTCTTTCACTACCTTGTGCCCATCATCCTTCCTAAACCTTTAGGTCCAGGTTATATCCTCCAAGTGCACATTTTTTTTCTAGCACAAGCCTTCTGCAGGGCAAGCACACATGTGCAGCACTGACCTCCCACCGATGTCAGGGCTTGGCTCTCAGTAAAGCTAGTGAAGGGTCTGAGCTGAGCTGGGTCACAGGCTGGTGGCTGGGAGCAGGGGTCCAGGCTCTCCGCTAGTCAGTCCTCCTGTTTCACCCATCTGGGGGCTGCAGAGAGGCCACTCTATCATCAGGAATAGATTTTCTTCTTCTCACAGAGCTGCTGGACTGAGCCTGTCACACGCTGAGAGTCTCCTGGCCTCCGCCCTGTTTGCCAGGCCAGGGTAGCCCACCCAGCACCCTTCTCCCCGCCTTTCCGCTCAGTTTCAGCTCCAGGGATGGGATGCAGGCATGAGCTGGGCCTCTGCAGTATTTTATCACCTGATGATGGTTATCCACAGGCTGTTCGATTGTAGCCATGGGAATGGCAGCTGCTTTCAGCACCCGTGGCCCCTCCACGCTGTGCTTGCTCTTCTCGCAAAGAGAGCGAGAGAAGTGTGAGGGAAAACATGCTGGCAGGGCAGCGCTCCGCAGCACCCGCTCCTGCAGAGACAGTCGCTGCTTCTGCTTCCAGGTAAAACACATTTGTTTGCAGAAAGAAAATCGGAAATTGGCCAAGCAAGGCAGAGGTGCCTCTTCTGATAACTTTTGGAGCATCCCTTGGAGCACGTAGGGAACTGCTGTGTGTCACCCATCCTGAAGTTATCCAACTGCTGCACTGGGTTTTCAAGAGCACTTTTTCTCTAGGGTTTTGCTCAATAATCCACTAAGTAAACCCCACAGTGCTTTGCTGCTAATGGTTTAAGTGTTATTTGTAGTGTCAGAGTGTGACTGCTGCGTGGCTCAAGCATGTAGATGCTACAAAACCCCCAAAACTAGGCTTGGGGAAAAAACAGCCCCCTTGGAAAAGAGAAAGGCAAAGAGCCCGTTGGTTGTGTTCATGGGTTTAAGTGATGAGCCTGACCCCTGCTTGGTTTCTGATATAGTGAGGCTCGTTCTGCTGTGTTCGAAGCCTGAACTAGCAAAGAAGGAACAACAGGGTCTCAAAGAAAGTTATGGACAAAGGCTTTTGGCTTTCAAAGTGAAAATTCCAGCACAAATTGGTGACACCTTGTGTCGAGAGAGGTCGGAGTCTTTTGCTTTTCATGGATTTCTTTTACCTCTTGTTGTCATGGGGACTTCTTTTCCCTGAGTCATTATATCATCCACTTCAGGAGAAATTTTATTGCTTTGGGGGCTGGAGAGGCTCATGTGGGACATTTCTCACTGCTCATGGTGTAATACACGGAGGTAATTTCTTTCAAATGATTTTTGCTTGAAGTGGCTTCAATGAATTGAGAAGGGTACGAGTATGAATGAATGTCTGAAATGTTCACACCGAGTTCAGGTGAGGAACGTGCAGTATCAAACTTTCCAGAGCATTAAGTGTGGATATTATAATTTCACTGTGGTACATATGTGGGCAGCAGTCCCTTTTATACTTTTTATTCACTTTTTAAAAAGTATTATTTAGGATTTGAAGTGGTTCAAATTGGTTTCCCCTCCCTTTAAAAAAGTTTAAGAGAAAACCCTAAATCGCAAGAGTTTCTTCAGTCACAGAGAGAAATTACTCTTTGGATCATGGCATTGCTTTTGCTCCTGGGCTGTGGGACGTAGAGAGTCCTGGGCAGGATCAGTCCCCATGACCCAGCTGAGCCACCCCAAAGTAGGGGTCAGCTCGGCTCCATGCCAGCCTCACTGCTGACCATGAAACCACGAGTGATGTGACTGCAGGAGCAGTGCTCAGACCGCAGCCATATGCACAGTGGTAGCTGGGTGATGCTTTCTGCTTCCACTCTTTTGAGGATATGGGGGAATCTGGGTGCACAGGAGTGTGTGTCCAGGGCACCCCTCCCCTGCCAGGGTCCTGCCACCCCCCTGACCTGAGGTGAGCTTCCCCTGGGGAGCTCTCTGTGCCAGGTAGCTCTGTCCCACACAGGTTCCTGCTTGGCCATCTGTTTATTTAGGTAGCTGCTGTTTCTAAGCTGAAGGAGAGTATTTCAAAACCAACTGTTTGAAGGCTGTGGAAAGGATTCATATTTATGGGAAAAAAAAAGAAAAAACCCAACCTCAAAAACCCCTCCAACATGTTTTTTTCAAATCTTCCATTTCCATCCCCAGAGTCAACATACCAATTTAGTAAATGTTGCAAGGCGCACTATTTTCCCCCTTGTCATATTATACACACAAGCATCAAGGATGGATCATAAACTTGCTCTTTATGGCTTTAACATTTCAATTGCTAGTCACATTTTATGTAAATGAAGGTATTTACCTTGACAAGCTCTCCTGTGAAGTACAGTGCTTCTTTAAAGAATTTATTTGGCAGTATAAACAGGCCAAATGCTGAGGGTGGATGCAAAATTCACAATTGATTTTTTACAGCTAAGTTATGTAGGATCCTCCCAAAATACACTCATGGTTGTCTGCTCCAATCTTGTCAGTGCCTTGGAGAAACTGAGGCAGGGGGCCAGGGGGAAGAGGAAATAGCGAAGGGACGTCAGTTATATCCACAGACCTACTAAACAGAACTGGCTTTGGATAAAAATAACTCCATCTGCCAGACTTTATTTTGTATTACAGAGATTGCTGTAACACATTTCAAGCCAAAATCTGATTTCCATTCCCTCCAGAGCCAGGATGGAGTGGACTTGGCCCTCTCCTTTATTAGCGGGTAATAATTTTGGATCCAAGTGGAGCAACATTGCTCTGGTAGCCCGAATTTGCAGGTCTCCTTTGTTTTAGAGTGTATTTCCTTTCATCTTGCATTGAGATGGGTCCAGTAATATAATATACTTTCTATTAGCATTCATTCAAATCTGAAAATAACTTTATTTCAGCCTCAGCTCTGCCCTTTCTGTATTTGTTCTTGACGGACATTCATATAATTAAGCTGAGCAGCGAGCATGCTCATGGAGATCTAACGTCAGCATCAGAAATATGTGCTAAGTTCACATTTGGATTCAGTGGCTGACAGCATGAGCTGCCATCACCTAGGCGAGGAAAAGACAAAACCACCCGCTCTGTGTAACGCCCGGCTGCAGGAAGCACCAGATCCAGAAACTCTGGGGCTCTTCCAGGTGCCCCCAGGGGGTTCAGCTGATATCCCCACATTGAGGACCCACCTCTAAGCCCGTAAATGCCAGGGGGAGAATCGCCTCCTGCCTCGGCTGTGGGTGGAAGGGGCTGCATGGCTTTGGCAGGTTATTAATTGTGAATTACTCCAACCCCACTTGTGTAAAAACAACCTGAACCTTTTAGGTCTGAAGTGCTGACTCATGGAATGCTGATGACAGACCATGGATCCTCAGGTTGTTGCTGCTGGAAGTCTTTAATTGGCCTGCGGCTCATTCCCACTCGGTCTGTCCCCTGGGGAACACCAGCATTGATCCCACTGCCGCTCACCTG
This sequence comes from Heliornis fulica, assembly GCA_013399135.1. Lineage (NCBI taxonomy): Eukaryota > Metazoa > Chordata > Aves > Gruiformes > Heliornithidae > Heliornis > Heliornis fulica. The sequence goes on along the minus strand of VXBZ01007723.1, from coordinate 1,549,871 downwards.
CACCGTCAGCAATTGCACCTCCGAGCTAATTTCTGGCTTATTTATTTGAATCCCATTAATCCCAAATCACCAACTGCTGCCTCTGCTCCGCAGCGCTGGGGACCTGCAGAGCCAGGAGATGCACGGAGGGGACAGAGGAGCCCCAGGAAAGGCTCTGCCATTTTTTACCTGAGCCATTAAGAAATAAACAGACGAGCTGCGGAAGTCGACAGCCAGGCAGGACCTCGAGAGCCAGACAGCATGGAGGGGAAGGGGGCTCAGCTGGTGTGGAGGCAGGTATAAGCCTGGTGCTGGGTGCTGACGCGTGCTGTGGTCAGGAGGGGACTCAACCTGTCCAGGGCCTGGCAGTGGTGATGCTTGGCACCATCCTGGCTCACCAGCCTGCCTCGTTGGCTGCCCAAGGTAAATTAATTGCCCGGCCAAACCAGAGCAGAGGTAGCCAGACAGCGTCTTTACTGCTCTTATAACTAGGTGTGTGTTCCCCTGGGGAGCTGGGAGAGGGCAAGTGCTCAGCGGGGGCCCAGAACAGAGACCCTGTGGGGGCTACACAGCCCCAAATTGAGCTGGGGGTCTGGTCCTTTCCCACATCTCCTCAGGATGCTCTTCCACCCGCTGCTGCCTGGCCGGCGCAGCCTGCACATTGGTGTGGGAGGAGAGCACGCAGGCAGTGCCGCTGGGTCTGCTGCACATGCCTGGATCAGGAACGATAAAGGTGCCTTACTCAGCTCAAAATCCTCTAGAAACCCCAGAAAAAAATCAAAGCACTGTGGAAAAATGCCTGAGGCAATAACTTCATTGGTAAACTTACGCATCTCACTGCGAATTTCTAAGGCCCAGCAAATGGCAATGCAATTTCCTATGCAAAAGGGGTTTATCTCTATCTAAATATTATTCTGCATCGTTACTCATTGTAAGGAAGCTGTTGCTCTCCTAGGTTAACTGATTGAACTTTGGAAATAAAGCTGCAAGCTTATCACACAGACGGGAGCTTGACTTTTATTGCTCCTAAATTGTAGTGATGTTGTTAGATGTGAGTAAATGCGTACTCCATTAGAAAATATTAAAAGTTTTATAGTACTTTAGAATTAAAAAGATTAAAAGAGGCATTTCTTCAGTCTAGCCCACCATGAAATTGGAGTCTGTTTGGTATGTAAAACATGTAATACAAATAGCCTAACAATTAATGACAAAGGAAGAGCTGAGATGGATTTAAGGCTCAAACTACCCTGGATTTCTCAAGGCTGGAAGTGGCAGCGGGAGAAATGTGTTATTAGATCACTACAGGCTTTTCTGCTAGAACCACTGCTGGTAAAGTTACATCAAGTTGTTTTGTTATTACCCTCTTCCCACATAATATTCTGAAACATTATTGTCTTGGGATGCAGTCGCCTCTGTGGGAGACTGTCATTGTCTCTGCCACAACTGCTTCATTTGGGAAACCTGAACAGAAACATTCAGCCATTTTTTGCGGTAGGCAATGGTGAGAAAGTGCTTTCCCACTTCCTGAGAGTTTATGGATCTCATTTATTAATGTTTAAGTTCAAAACTGCTGACTGCAGCCAGGGTAATGTATTCAGGAGCGGGGATTCCTGCTGGCCGAGGTCCCCGTGGGGCACCACGGTGGATGCGAGTCATCTGCTGCCTGGTTCGAGGTCCTTCCCCGGGGTAACCCGGAGAGACGCTTCCAGTGCAGCTCTGCCAGTGCCCCCTATTAACTTTTGCTAATGCTCAGAGCTCATCGCAGGCGGAGGAGAGCGCGAAGTGCTCTGCTGTGCCCGGGGGGTGAGGGTTTGGGATGCTGGCGGAGGGAGGGACCGGGGGTGGGGGGGCTCTGCAGAAAGGTGGATGCTGTGCTGTAGCTCTGTCCTCTGGCGAGACTGCGGAGAGCTCAACTACCACCAATGCTGGGTGCACAGTGCTCCGCAGCACTGTGGGTGGGGGATAAGCCCCCTCCTCCCACAGCTCTGCTGGCTCCTATCTGTGCTGCAGATCTTCCCATCCCGCCTGCAGGTGTTGGGTCTGGGAGGACACCCTGGCAAACCCACACAGCCTGGTTTTGCCTTGTTAGGTTTTTTTTTCAGGGGGAGTAAATTGAGGTACAACAGGCTGTTTGCCTTTGGGATGCAGATTCGGGACCTGCTGTCAGTTGCAGTGGTGCTGTATGGATGCTGTGTGACCCTTCAGACGGTGTATTGTATTTATAATCCAGCTTTTTCTCCCAGAGCACCCCCTTGCACTTCATGTGACAGTTATTTTGTGCGTGGGGGTCTCTGTGCTTAACTGTTCGGTGCAGAACATGTAGCTCCTTCATTAATGGGATTTATATCCTCGGTGTTTCTTGCTGGATGACTTAGTATTGTAATGAAGAACATGAATGCTGCCTTAATTAAAATGCAGCCCCCTACATTAATATATACATTGCCACTGGAAGTTCAGCTTCACTGAAAACAGTGCATTTAAGGGCTTGTGGCAGATTTAACTGGCAGCACGGGGAATGGGAAGTGATTTGGGATGCAGTGCCCCAGCGCTGCTGCCCAGCTGAGCGGGGCTGTGCTCAGCCCACGGCAGGGATGGTGGATTCCAGCCCCATTACCTGTCAGGCAGCTGCCTGCTCACCTGCCTGGCCCTGGCAGGCAGCAAGACTGTCCCAAGGGTGCCTGCTGCCTGGGACTGTGGCACTGCAAGTGTTGGTGGAGCTTCTCTGGGCGGTCTTCTTCAGCTGATCGCTGCAGGTGGGAATCTGTGCTGGCAGTGGTGCTCACTCCCAGGCTGGTTTGTTTTACCAGGGAGGTGCAAAGCAGCTTAATGAACCAGAGAATTTGTTCCATAACATTACTTAAAAAAAATATATTGTAAATGCAAACATTCCCTACTCCCTCTCTCTGAGCACTGTGCGTGCATCGCTATTGGCAGTATTATCAGTTATAAAGATATTTTGCATTCAAAGATTTGCAGTTTCCAGGCCCATGAATATTCAGGCTCCAGCTCGCCCTTTCTCTCTGTGCACAGCACCTATCCTTTCCTTCCCTTTGCTCCTTTTTCTTCCTTTTTTTTTTTTCAGTGGATTCAATTAGTTCTATTTGCTGCTTTAGCAATAAAACAATTCCCTCTGTGGCATTAAAATGAGTTTCTTTCATTATTTCATTTGGCTTCTTGTTATATGGTGAAGGAAAGGGAGGGGGCTCTGCTTATTGTCTGTCCTGCTTTGCGGGGGAAAGCTGCCAAGCTGAGGAGGACACTGGATGTACTTGGGGCAGCATTAGGAATTAATGAAGGGCACTTGCTGGCGCAGCGGCACAGGATCCTCGCCGACAGAGCCGCTCTCACAGCCACAGGTAAAATGTGACCGATCCCAGAGACCTTCCATTGGACTTTGGCACCTGAGTCACTGAGTGAGGCTTGACCATGCTGGGCTTCTGAACACATTCAAGCTGTTGGATCCAATTGGTTCCCAAGCACGCAGAGCCTTTGCATTGGTTACCACTAATGAAATGCAGAGACTGAGCCTGTATTTGTTTTAGCTAAGGCACAAGTTAATCCGAGCTGAAACATCAATTTAAACCCTGCAGATCAGTTCATGGAAATGGTGAGGGCAGCAGTCGGTGCGTGGCATGGGGGGGGGGCTGCAGTGGGTCGAGGGTCCTGCTCCTATTTTCTCCAATAGCAGAGCCTGGTGGTGTGTAAGGAAATCACAGTGGCATTGTGAGAGCCAGAATAATAGTGATTATGTGGGCAGGGGACACAAATAATTACGTGTAATGCCAGAACTCTCTCGTCAATCTGCTCTTGGAGTGCCCTTTCGGGGCACTGAGATGGCGTTAGGTAGCTGTGTAGTGCTAGCAGACCCATAAATCATTCTTGTTTCACACTGTGCTAAACACAAATCATATTAGTTACAACACTGAAGAGCATCTAAGTAGAGAAAAGAGAAAGGCAAGGTAGAAAGTGGAAACTAGATTTAAATCTAATTGCTTTTCTGCGTGTATTTCACCTCTGTTTGGCTGGGACATGATGGCACAGTGTGGTGAGGGAGCTGTGTGGTGTTCTTCCCGTGCTCCCCCCGGACAGTAAATAGCTGACAGAGGTGCTAGAGGAGATGTGCCTTTGTGTATTCAATTTGGAAAAAAAAAAATAAAAAATTTCCTCTTCTTTCTGTGACCAGAGAAGGTTAAAACACTCACGCTGGCTCCAATTCCTTTTTCACTGCAAGATTAAATCTAGAACCAAATGAGAATTTCCAGGCTGGCAGAGCGCCTGTGACCCACCGTGGGTCTGAAGAGCGCCCAACTCTTTTTGGTGAAAGAGGTTTGAGCTGTTCCTTTCCCCAGGGAAGGGCCCAAGCTGCTCTGCAGAGGGAGGCGGGGGCACTGGTGGTACCTGCTGCCTCCAGAAATGGCTGGAGCATCTGGCTGAAGCTGCTGGGCAGGACCTGGGGAAGCCTTGGCTGGAGGCTTTGCCGATAGGGTCGGTTATTAACGACCAGCTTCAGTGGGACAAAGTAAAGGAGCTTAAAAAGGAAATATGTCTATTTGGGGTGGAAAAGCATTTTAAAAGGAAGAAAAATTAGAGCGTACAGCGGGGTAAGCAGGACTGCAAAGTTAAGTAATTAATCATACTGGTTGTAAGTTGGAAAGGAAATAAATGTGATAAAAGGATTTGTCTGAGCAGATTACAGGCAAATTAGAAAAAAAAAGGAGGGGTCATCACGGACTTGGGAATTGTGCTCTTCAGAAACCTTCAATCATCCTCACAATCAATTCTGTATTTCCTTAATAGCAGTGTGAAACACAGCTCGCTCTGCGTTGTCTTAGATTAACCGCTAACTGCAAACCATACATTAAATGAAGTATTGAATATTTGTCTCTCAACAATACACTTGTAAATTGTTTATTTCCCTACTAGGTCTTCTGCAATGCATTTAGATACCATAACCTAAATTGTAAAATACAGACTTGCAGTACCTGCACTCGATGCCCTGCCAGTGCCCATCCCGGGTGCCCACAATTACGGCGAGTTGGTTTGTTTTATTTTTTTCTTCCTTGTAAACTGATTGTTTGTTTCTGGAGACAATTACACTGACTTTATTACACAACGTATGTTTCTCTGCAACAAACAATCTGCTTTATGGGTTTTCTTAGTAAAATACCAAGCCGCTATGCTCACTAATATGATTCAATTGCATTGTGTTATCTGACCTTTAAGGAACTTGCAATCTATAACAACATGGTTCTACAGCAGATCCACTAGTAAAAAGCCTTGGCTTCTGGGAAATTCAGTCTGCAAACAAGTGGAGCCCAGGTACAGAAGGAAGAACAAGGCTCTTTAACCCCTTGGCTGCTGGGCTGCCTTGGGGGGTGGGTTGCCCCCTGCGCTGCAGGGATGTGTGTGCAGTAGGAGGCTGGAGGTGGGAGTGCAGCTTGGTGCGTCCCATCCCGGGGTACCCAGAGCTGGCACCGCTCATCTCTCTCCCCAGAGGTGTGGGGTGTGGAGGGGACGGGCCCTGAGCCGGTGGAGCCCTGACAGGCTGCCTGTGCCTTCGTCCTGTGTGCAAAGCGGTTGGCAGTGGAGCGGCACAGGCTGTGTGCTGCTGCGTTCCTCAATGGTGGCACGGAAATGATTAACGCTGGTATCATCCCGCCTGCCCACCCACTCCCGTCTGTTCACTTTGCTTCGGGCACCCTGCCATGTGCGGAGGCACCGGCGAGCTCTGCTGTGGACAGGGGAGCCCGCACGTACCCCCTCGACCTACGGACAGCACAGGGGTCCCATCATCGCTGCTGGGAGCACAGGACTGTCCTCCTGATCTGGCACAGTCCGATGTCCAGCCCTCCCCACTCCCTTCCTCATCTGCGGAGGGACACGGTGCTGCAGCCAGCTGACCCCACACTGTGGTGGCAATCAGAGCCACATCACCACATGCCCACATCATCCCTTAGCCCACAGTGTTCTCCTGCCTGGAATGTTCCTTAGAAGAGGTGCTGGTCCCTCTCTGCATCTCTCCCGGTGTGACCAGGAGGACCTGGGGCCCATGCAGGACCCAGTGCTGCTGAGGAGACATTGGCATGACCCAGCATGATGGGCTGTCTGCTCCCTTGGGGCCAGAAGGGTTCCCGGGCAGCGCCGCCGCATCGTCTCTGCCCAGCAGACAGCCATGGGGTCTCCATCCCTGCTCTGTTTCCAGCCCACTAATCACTCTCTAATCATTCTGATTGCTTCTGTCTGACCTCTCCTGCGGCTGTAATGCTTCTCCTAAGAGGCATTTAAGTGATTTTATTTAGCTAAGTGAATGATGGGGGATAGTTGGGAATCTGTTAGACCCAGGGAATTGGTAAGAGATAGGGAACTCGAACAGAGAAGGAAACGCTTCAGAAGGTTTTAATGATTGCTGTCTCCGAAGCTGGAGGACAACCTGTGCCTCACTCGAGGTGTTGTGTTTTTAAGAAAGTTTTCTCAGCCCACTGCATGAACTTTTGACAGAGATCTTTGTGAAACAACTTTTCCACTGAGGAACAAGAGATCAGAGAGCTGTTTCCTTTAACGCTCGAGTGTGCATGAACTTGCAGGGATATCGTTTGAGGCTCTGCTAACCTTGTTAAAGGTCACCTTTTGATCCCATCAAATACCCTCTTTACCTGGAGATAAGATTTAAAAATGAAAGACGAAAGAGAAGGAGCTTAAGAAAGAAGGAGAACCTGGAAGCTCACTGAGCACACCCACGCCTGGCTTGCGGCAGGGGAGAGATTAAAACGAGCCCTGGCACAGCTGGGAATGGCTGCATGCGGTGGGAACGGAGATGGAGTGGTGGGCTTGGGTGTCCCCAGGGCCATCAGGCATCCTGGCACAGCCAGTGTCCCCCTGCCCGTCGCACTGCCGAGCTCCTGCCTGTTGTCACCATCACTGCGGTGCGGAGGCGCTCGTGAAGGAAACCGCGCTGGGCCAAGGTCGCGGCTGAGGTCAATAAATAATACATGACAATTAATCTTAGAAACCTGCGACTCGGGGCGGGGGAGAAAGGCGAGGACACTGCGGATCCTGGGCTGGGCTGTCAGGCGGATGCTTTGGCTCCATGTCAGCTCAGGCAAGTCAATGAAAAATAAGCCTCTGCTGGGATGCCGTGAGTCGATGGTGAGTCACTCAGTACGGCTGGCACGCTTCTGGTGCCGGCAGAGCTGGGTGCTGCCGGTGCCCTCCCTGGGGTGCTGTGGCTGACTGGCTATGGGGTGGGGGTTGTCCCTGCTCCCCCACGGGGGTCCACCCGTGGGAGCCATGCAGCAGTCACACGTGCCAGCTAGCCGTGAGCCCGCCGTGCTGGGGGATTTCAGCAATTGTTTGCCTTTTACAATCAATTCCCATTTGAGATGTTTTAAAATGTATAACTGTCTCCTTGAGACTACGGCATTCAGCAGGTGGTAACACTCAAAGCTCTTTTTTAATCTGTAGTAAGGATTTACAAAGGAAACCTTGACTTTTAGATTGATTTTTAAATAAGCATATATTTAGCTGTTAGTGCTTGAAGTACATATTGGATTATATTCTTCTGCAAACAGAATATTCTAATTGATCTTGCTAATAAATAATGAAAGCCAGCCCTGCTACATATAATTCAAGGTTACACTGCATTTGTACTAGCAGCACTGGAGAGTTTTTTAATGCTTAAAAGATTTTTCTTTTAAAAAGGGGAAAAAGCCACCTCTGTGTGTGTGTGGAGGAAGACTAAAAGCCGAGCTTTTTCTCTGGAATTTCCTTTTGTTGTTTTTTTAGAAATGTAATTAACAAGTGTCACCTTATGAGACCTTCATATACTTACAGAACTGAACTTGAAAGCTTTTCCTCTCAGGAGTGGCAGCAAGCAAGGGGGCACAGCACAGCCTGGCCTCCTGTGGTGGCAGCCGCGGTGGCTCATCGTGGGGTGTGATGGGGCCAGACCCTGTCCTGTTCACGTGCCATGTCATCAGGAGCAAATAATAACGGCGAGTCTGCAGAAATCATTGGGAGGAGAGCAACACTCACTGCTGGAACGTGAGATCGGCTGGAGAATCAATTTTAATGTTCAGCCTCGTATCGATCAGCGCCGTGATGGGTCGCATGGCTGTGGCATGAGCAGCTTCAAGGAGCCTCTGCTCTGGGACAGGCGTGAGAGCCTGCACGCCCCAGGGGCGCAGGGCTGCTGGGGCTGAGGACTGGCACTGCACAGGGAGCCAACGCAGAGCGCTCAGCTCTGGCCCCTGGGACCAGCCAGGGCTCTGTGGGGGTGTGCAGAGCAGGACTGACCCCCCATGTGCATACATCTTGCTGTGGGCTGGGGTCAGGCAGCCAGTGCTGTGCGAAGCACAGAGCCTGTGTGGCTCAGCTGGCCGCTCCAGAACACAGCAACCAGGGGTAACTTTTGGCCCAGGTCGCGAGTCAGGTATGGCCATGGGTCTTGAGGCTGGTGCAGAACAGCCTTTTTTTGTCAGCTCGTGTCCTACTGCAGACGTTTTCTGGCAAGCCAGCAGACCGCCCTTTGTGTCGGCTCACCAGAGCCCAGCAAATGACCGGTGACAGAAAGTCCGTGCAGAGCCCAGTAACTCCTGGAGCTGGGCTCTTACGGCTTGCAAGTGTTGTGCAGATTCTCAGCTTGTAGAGCAGGCATTAATCACTCAGTGACATTGCAATTACCATACAGGATAGGGCATTTATTTGGCATTTAACATGTAATTAGGGGAAATAACTATTTCTTCCCCGTGCTAAGAAAGTGCACATTGTAAATGGCCAGATTCACCTGGTGAGGTTACGCAGCTTAGCTGCATTGGCTTTGCCACAGGGCAAAGAGGGTTTTTTGTCCAGCTAAGGTGAAGTCTGCTATTAAAGCTGACATTTGTAGCAGTTATCCCCGCTCTGCACAAAAGCCTCTCACCTGCTGGTGTGACAGCAGTGACTGGGGCAGTGGGGAGGGCATGATGCCTTGTCGGTGATCATTGTGGGGCAGGTCCCCACGCCCCGTGTCCTGCCTTTCAGCAGGGAGCAGAGGTGGATGCCCAGAGGTGCAGGCAGGGCACCCCTGTGTGTTTGAAAGGTATTTGTATGTATTTTGTGTTTATGTATGATATTTCTCCCGACTCATTGTGATTTCCTCAGCTCCAGAACTAGGATAGAGGCCAGCTAGGCACCCACTGCAGGGCTGCATGCAGCTGTGCTGCTTTATCCTTTGTTTTTGCTGGCTGCAGAGGAAGGGAGAGATCTCCAGGGACAAGGCAGCCATCCCAGCCTGCCAGCTGGGCAGGGCTGGATGGATGGTGTGATGCAGAAGGCTACACCCAGTTCTGCCCCTTTGAGACCAGCAAAGCTCTCCATTTCTGAGCAAAATCCTCTGTACCCTGTGGCTGACACCTGCAGCTCCACTCACCGTTGGGGCCGGGGCAGCAATCTGTGGCTGTACATATTTGCTGCTGACCCTCTTGCTGTCATCCTGCTACCGCTGCAAGAAACCATCCTTTTGCAGAGTCAAGAGCGGTGCTCGAGGATGAGCCAGCGCGGGTTTTCCAGACAAGAGGAGACGTTGCTATCTTCCTGTTCCTGGAGGCAGCTGGCAGCCACTCTCCCCGCCAGCTGGAGCGATGACACCATCAGCCACCAAAGGCAGGATATTAAAGAGCTGCTGACACCTCATGGGAAACTTACTTAAAAACATTTTATTTAGGTGAATGTCTGTGAAATTTTTCTGCTTCTTCCCCTCTTGCTCTGTACCGCAGAGAACACCGCCTGGAGCACAGGCACCTCGCTGGATGGAGTCCTGTGGGGAGAGGACAGGGATAGAGAGCCAAGAACACAGCTTCCAAGGCCCTTGTGCTCCCTCCTACCTTTGGAAGGCTGCCTCATGCCCAGCACACACTGGGTGCTGGGAGCAGTCTGATGTGGAGCTGCAAGGGCCATGGGCTGCTCAGGGTGGGTGTGCTGGGCAGGAGCCAAGGAATGGACGCAGCGGGTTAGTCAGGTGGAGAGGACAGACGGACTCTGCTGGACCTGGGCAGGACAGACGGCTGCAGCTGGTGACTGTTTATGAGCAAAACTACTCCTCACAGTTTTGCCTTATATTTGTTCTAGGAAGTCTTGATGAATATGGATAGGAGTGTGCAGGGAGCTGGGATGGGTAATTAGAGTGGAGTCCTGGGAGTGGGAACTCCTGGGCTCTAATCGCACCTTGGGGAGGGAGCTGGTCCTGAGGGTGCTGTGAGATCTCCTGGGTTGTGTGTGCTGCCTCTGTGCTGCCATGCCGTGGGACGTAGGGCTACTGACTTCCCCTCTCCATGGACCTAATTGTATCTGCCTCACAGGCGTGTTGTATGAGTCTGAGTTAATTAACGCTCATAAAGCCACTCTGCATCCTTGGAGAAGAGCAAAGTATCATAGCTGCTGTTACAATTTACTAGGCAAAGCAATTAGTTTAATTTCAGGAAGTCCTCAGCCAGCCAGCCCTTTCCCCAGCCCCTGCACTGTCCCCGTCTGCGCACTGCCATGTGCACTGTCACAGAGAGCCAGCTCTCGCTGTCTGCCAGGGAGGAGACAGCAGCACCCTGTGTCTGCTCCCTGTGACCACCTCTTCTCTCCACTCTGTCCCTGGTTCTTGAATCATCCCCAGTTGTCGCCCTGTTGTCCCATTAATGGTCTGATGTCACCGTGACCTGTGGCTGTGGTCACAGCATCCACCAGTGATATCATGAACAAATGAAGCATAAAGCTCATCCCATTTATCCTCAGCTGTTTATCTCGATGTGAGCTCTGGGGATGCTTCTGGTCTCTTCACCAGCTGCAGAGGGGTCTGGACAACACCCTGGTACTACAGCCAGAGCTGCTGGGAGCCTAGAGGAAGGGTGTGGATCCAAACTAGCCTCTGCCCTGGTCACCATCTCTTTTCCATGCTGCCTCTGGGCAGCATTGTGGGACAAACTCCATCTCAGGCTAGCTCCTGGAGGGCTGAAATGCTCCTGTGTCCCAAAGACCGGTGAAAATCAGTGTGGACTGGGTGACAAAGTGAGGTGTCCTTCCTCACAGCCACTCTGGCATCACCCAGAGTCCAAGGAGAGCTGCAGGAGGTGGATCAGGGTTTTTGTCAGGAGACCTAAGCTGGGAACCAGTGTTGTGCAGAGGGCCACTCCCTGCCTCACCAGGAGGGCTGTAGTCAGGAGGTGTTTAAACCTCGCTGCCACAGAGAAAGCAAGCAGGGTGCACATTGCTGGGGAGCAGCGCTGCTCATGGCACTGATTTGAAGCTGTCCAGCCCAGCCACACGTCTTCACAGGATGAGGCAGGTGTCCCCCATCCCTATGTGCAGCCCCTCAGCCCCCTGAGGGCAGCAGGCCTCAGGCCATTCCAGTTAGGGGTGAAATAATTAGATTTCTTGCTTCTTTCCAGGCTGCCCAGGGAAGAATGACGCCTGGCCATCCAAGTTGTGCCCATCTCTGCACAAATCCATTCTTTGTTACTGGCTCTTTTTTTGCTCCCAAGACATGAGAACTGAGGCCTGTCGTCTTTCCCTCTACCTTTGTGACAGATGAAGATGTCAGGCAGCTTGACTAGCTGTTTAAGAGATCTGCCATTACCTTTTCCTCCTCCAATTCTTGAAATCATTTCACAGGGATCCAATTTTCTCTTTCATATTCACTCCTGCAAACAGATTTGAAAAACTCTTTGTTAGTTGAAATAGTCTCTGACATGTGCTGCTGTATTTCTTTTTGCTATTCTAATTAGTCTTTTAACTCAGTGCTGCTTGTATTTATAGATGGCTAATCCTCCCTCTTCAGTCCTCCTCCTCCTCCATAGCAGAACATTTCCACGTTTAAAAGCCGCTCGCTCTTTCCTGTTTTCTGTTTCCTGGTTCCTTTGCTATTGCTGTTTAAACGCTCCAGCTCTTGACTGAGCTTCCTGATCAGACGCAGGGTCTCCTTTGCTGTGGCACCTTTCCCTGAGTGAGATTCAGCTCCAGGCTGGCACAAGCCTTTGAGCAGCTGCCTCACTTCTCTCCTTCAAGATTATTTCAAGACCGCCTATTTTAGCTCTTCGGCTTCTACCATCCGCTCCTGCAAAAATGGGCAACCTGGGGTGGGCATGAACACAGACCCAGTTCCCTCTTGCCTTTCTAGATGGGCTAATGAGGACAGGAGCTTCTTGCGTGTTTTCGGTCACCACGGTCTTGCCTCCTGCCATTCTCTGTGGTTGTGCAAGCTGTGACCATCCAGAGCAACATCTTGTTCTGAACATCTCGGATTCCGCTGCTCAGAACAGCTTCTGCATCTGTGCAAAGGAAGAACATAACCAGATTTGTGTCCCTATCCATCATCCTAATTAATCACTGTAGTTTAAAATACATTTTTACTTTTGGATGCTTTTATGTACTTAGGAGCTTGGATGAATTGGTTTGCTGTTTTTCAGTAAGCCCTTCAGCTTAGCGTGGTGAGCGTGTTGTGGTTTCCCTGGGATGGGGGGTGTAAGCATGCACTTATCCTCCCAAAGCCCACAGCAGAGTACCCCATAAGAACCCTTTTTGCCGTGCTCCTCTAACCCTTGACTTAGGAACAATTCCCCTGCTAATGCTTTATCTCTGCATTTATGAAGCTTAAGATAACTTGGAGCTCTTCTGGAGCAGTGCCAAATTGTAGCATAAAATATCCAAAATGTCTTGTATGGTGCAAAGCTTTATCTGTAGGCTGGAGATGTAGGGCTTTCCCTTTATGTGGCCCTCCTGCCAGAGCTTTTCATAGCATGGTTTCAAAGAGCAAATATGCAGGAGATCTGCTGGCTTAGCGCAATTCCTAAATGCAGATAAGGCTTACAGCCCTCGCGCCAGGTAGGAAGATTCCGGTGACAGTTAAATGTGCTCGATTGTGCAAATCTCTGGCTGTGGCAAGGAGAGATGGGGAGCACAGACAGATGGTCTGGCACGGAAAGCACACTGGGAGCCTGCTAACACGTACTCTCTAAGAGGCGTTCTGACTGCCTCGTGGCAGAGTCCTTTAAAGACATGAAGGTGAGCGTAACAGGAGCCCTAACGCCCAGTCATGCTGCGGGACGACTCCTTCCATCACAGGTCACTGTTTTCACAGGTCTCTCAGCACATCCTCTTCTCTGGAGTGGACTCAGTCTTATTATATGATAACCACATGAGCTGCCGAGCCAAAGAGCATCCCCTGTGTAGGGAGAAATGCCCTCGGTGGCAGGGAGCAGTGGGCACAGTGCAGCATCAGGTGTGATGGGGCAACCGGGGTGCATGGCCCTGGGCACTTCTGCACCTACAGTCTGCAAGTAGGGTTGTGTCTGTCATTGGGAGAAAGTGCTCCTCTGCACTGGAGATCTGGAGGAACTGTCCCATCTCAGGCTCCAGTGGGGAGGAGAGAGCTGCTGGGGAAGTAAAAGGGCAGAGAGGAGGAGAATGTTTAAATATGAGGCAATACTAAGTGCAGGGTGAGGAGCTTGTACTTGTCAGGGGCTGACGAGAAGGGGAAAACAGGACTTTCTTCCCAATAGCACATTTTTAAATGTGCTTATCTGTTACTACTGAGTTATTTGCTCCGCATAAAATATTAGTCCTTGTCAAGATATATCTCTCCTGTGCATAAACTGCATATTTTGATGCCTTGTTTCTTTATTCAATCTCTCTCCTCCCAAAAATTCATCTCCATTTTATCATTTGCTCAATTCTCTTCGTGTTTGTATGGCATTTATGAGATAGCTATGGCATTAATCCTCTGCTTGGGAATCTCACAAAGACCCAGCTGAGGAGAGGGGCTTGCAGTGTTGCCAGTCACCAGTCTCCTCACCGGCGTCAGGATCCCCACAATAGGATCTAGTACCAGTAGATGCAGCACAGAGAAGCTGGTGTGGGTGGGTGGCAGCTTCCCAGGGACCCTCAGGTTCAGTCGAGGAGTGGTGCTGAGAGGCTCAAACGTGGTTCTGGCTGGAGGCAGAGGTCAGCTTGCTGCAGTTCACTGGTGCACTGGGGCATGGTGATGTACCCTTGCTGTCCTCCTTTCCCCAAGGACACAGCACCAAAAGAGTTAGCCTGAAGAAGTGTGCAAGGCATAGACTCTGCTGGCATCTCTCTTACTGCTGCTTCAAGGAAACCTTGGCAGACAGCAGTGACAACCCCAAGTTTCACAGAAGTCTGCTGAGCAGCGAAGTGCTTTCCAAAGGACAGCACTGCAGGAGTCACCATGCGAGAGGTCTGGGAAGCCCACCCTGCCCAGTACCCATGTCTCCTGCAGACAGAGCCCCTGCCCCAGGGATCTCTGTAGCTCATGCTCTGAATGACCCTTCCCCTGACTTTGCTGAATGCAACCTCTTTAGTAACTCTACACTCCCAGAGGGAAAGAGCGTCCAGAGATCTCAGAGAAGGTTTCAGGATGAAAAATAACTTTATTCCACTTAAAACTGGGTCATAGCATAGGAAAAAGTTTAAAAAGATAAAGCAAGGAAACTCATTAAGATCTTACTTAGTTACCAGGCTTAGCCTTGGCTGCTTCAGTGTCTCAGCTATCAGAGGACTCACCCAGCATGCATGTGATGCTTTGACCCCCCTCACCCAGCACCCATCAGATCTGGCATCTCACAACCTTGTGTCTGGCTTTGGGGTATCACATGGACGTAGACGAAACAGGATAAACCTTCCCTTCCTCTCTTCTCTGGGCTCATGCTGCTCCTAGCCCTTCCCCAGCCTCCCCAGATCTTCTTTTCAATCCTTCCCCCGAACTGGCATTCCCTCAGCCAGTGCTCCCTGCTCACAGCCTCCTTAAAACCTTGCAGTAAAACTTTACACATCATTTATCATGAGATGTATTAACGGTACAAACAATCTCTTAGCTTCCTTTTATCTCAGCATGCCCACCATGTGGTCTACTCATGACTATTAGCAGCACAGATGACAGACCAGGCAGCAAGAGGATGTTTTCTCATTTGCTTTCCTCACCCCATTATATTGAGGAGGGGTGGGTGGGGGGGCGGGGGGTGTGTGCTACCACCCGTCTCATCTGAGAACAGACTGGGAAGAAGTCTATAGTATGAAAAGGGTTAAAGTTTTGTGTGTCATTATGCACAGACCAAGAAGATTTCTGTCTGTTTCCCAGTCCAGTCTGTATTTTTTTTAAGCATCATAAATCTGTCTCCTTGCAGCTAAAGCCAGTAAGAAATCACGCCTCACTCTGTCAGTCTCCAGTCAGTCTCTTGTCCTGATTTAAGCAAAACCATGCAACTGGTTGCTACTGTACGCGAATGCAAAAGCAAATGCCTCATCTGCTATGCTGCTGGTGGTTCTGCAATCATTAATCTAATGAAACTGATAATAACTCTTGGGGATGTGGTTCTGGGTGAAATCTCAACTCAACCAGAGACATGCTGTGCAGCCCGAACATTCAGGGAGTGATTTGTCATCTGCAGGATGGAGGTACCTGTAATGAGCAAGATGACGCCTGGAAAAACCAGATGCTGTTTCTTTCTTGGTGGGGAGCAAACTGAGAAATGTTTGCTGAAGGAGCTGTGCCTACAGCTCTGAGCCTACAGATCCTGGGTGATCCCTTGGATGGGGACTGTCCAGCACAACATCTGCAAAAGAACCAGGAGAGCATGGAGTCTCACTGTCAAAACTGACCAGGCACCTCGGAGCCCAGGTCAGCATGGAGCCCAGGCCCTCTGTGTGTCACCACCCTGTCCCAGCAGTGTGAGATGGCCCTTCTTTGGGGGGTTTCACCATCAGAGGTTGAGAAAAAAATGCAACTGCTCATTTTCATTCTTGCTCTCAATGCAGAATTGAGAAAGAGCATCCAGCAGAGACATAAGATTTCTGCTCGCAGGGAAAGGGTTTTCATTATTTCGCTCACATCAAAAGCTCCACCAGCTGCCTAGGGACAGTGCACCCAGATTTCCATGGTGGCATCTTCCCACTCATCAGCCAGAGATGTATTTCCACACCAGGGGTACTCAAGAATGATGAGGCCAGTAATGGCCCAAGCTGCCAATGCATAACCCCAATGACACGGAGCCATAGACAGGATCAGGCTCTACTAAACATTACACCATTTTGTCTTCTTTACGGCTGGAGGCTTTTACAAGAACATGCAGTTTTTGTCTGCACTCCAGCAAGAGGAAGAAAGATGCTTATGATCCAGTGCTGGAGAAGTTGGCTGACGATCAGAGATCTGTGCCAGCCCCCTTTGCTCTCCCAGAATCTGCAGCAGAGATGCCTGGGAGCATTTCTTAACCGTTCTTTTTGCCACAAAAAAAAAAAAAGCTGCTAAGTCAAAACCTAAACAGTTTGCAAACTAAAGTTGATTTTGATGAACCTTCAGATTTTAAAGTGTTTGGGGGAAAAGTTCCGTTGTTGTCAGAACACCTTCTTTCAGCTGCTCTAGTGAACAGGTTTGAAAATGAGTCAGAATTTGGCTGCTTAATTAAATCAGCCCTAGGATGTTAAAAAAAAAAAAAGACAACACTAATAGGGCTGAAATCTGGGAAGGCTGCATTTCTGTAGACCCCAGATAATTCACTGAGAGATCTCGACCTTTTCCAAGATGTAGATCCTTCATCCATATGGAAAGAGGTTTTGATGGTTCAAAAGCTCTTCTGGAGAAAAGGACCATTCCTGGCTGGCCTGTAAGCAGGACTTCCTTCCAGACAGCCCCGAGAGGTGTCTGCACAAACCGGGCTGGCACTGAGACAGAGCAGGAGCTGATTTCAAGCCAGCCAGCCCTTTGTGTCCAGAATCACAGAACTGTAGGGGTTGGAAGGGTCCTCAAGAGATCATCGAGTCAAACCCCCCTGCCAGAGATGGTTCCCTAGCAGAGGTCACACATGTAGGCATCCAGATGGGTCTTGAATATCTCCAGAGAAGGAGACTCCACAACCCCTCTGGGCAGCTTGTCCCAGTGCTCCCTCACCCACATTGTGAAGTTCTTTCTCACATCGGTGCGGAACCTCCTGTGGTCCAACTTGTAACCACTACCCCTTGTCGTGTCCCCACAGACCACTGAAAAGAGATTGGCCATCTCCCTTTGTCTCCCACACTTCAAATATTTATAAACATTGATGAGAACCCCTCTCAATCTTCTCCAGGCTGAACAGCCCCAGCTCACTCAGCCTTTCCTCATAGGGGAGATGCTTCAGGCCCTTCATCATCTTTTGTGGCCCTCCACCGCACATGCTCCCCAGGACATGCCCACCCATGAGCATTGCCCATGGAGACCTTCCCAGGCAGAAGCCACCTTTGTGAACAGCACCCTTAGTGTTAATTCAGGCTCCCTTGCTTTGTGCTTGTCCTCCCTTCTCTGCTTCTGAAGAGGGCAAGTGATGTGCGCCGGTTTCTGGGAGCTCCCCCCAAGACCTACCTAGTTGCTGCTGCCCCATTTTAGCTGCTGCCTCCTCAGAGAGACCTCCTGGGATGATGCTGGTTATCCTGCAGGTTTTATGCACTTTCGAGGGGGCAGAGGGAGGCGAGTTTATGGCTGCATTTATGAGGAGCATGAGATTATCTGCATACGCTGAAAAAATCACAGAGGCTATATAAAGGAGGGAAAGTACCATCCTTCAGCAAATGGAGTGAATTGGTATTAGCTTGCAGCCAAAGAGGATCTTAAATTATTGTTGTCTTTTTTTTGTATTGCTGTACAGTAGTTTAAAGATAAAAGCCATCTGGGAAGAGTTCAGATAAGTTGTGGGGGAAGCCACAAGGTTAGATGCACTGGCTACAATGGGCTGAAATGAACCCGCTGCCTGCAGGTGTTTCTGCTTTGCCTCCCTGGGTTCAGCCTGAGATAGATACCCTGGGTTGGGGTGAGTCCTGCCCAGGTGCTTTAGCCTTTTCCACCCAGGTTTGTCCCCTGTTCCAGCATCTGCCTTTGCAAAGCAGCATTGCCTCCTCAAATCTGCTGACTGCAGCTGCCTGTTGGAAACACCTGCTCATTAAGCAGCACTAGCTATAAATTCACTTTCTTTCCTTAGAGTATATTATCGTTGCACTTTCCCCAAAATAGGAGCTGCAAGTCCTGATCAGAGAGCTGCCAGCTCATCTCCATCTCCCCCGTTGCCTGGGACATCTCCATTGCTGGCACAGACCAGATGAGGTGATTGCTCCTGGTCTCCCAGAGCTGAGACACATGATTGGGGTTTCACTGAACCCCTTCGGGCTGTCCCCAGGCCCAGAGAGGTGTCAGATGAGATGCTGAGGTGTGAAAGCCCACCCAGCAGAGGAAGGGGGGCTGTGGGACTCTGTTCTAGCCAATCGTGGGGGTGCAGTCAGGGAGCTTTACCCAGCCCAGAGCTGACTGTGGTAAGGCTAATGGAGCGAAAAGCCCTCAAATCAGCTGGCCCCTGCCTGGTTCTGTAACTTAAATGTGGGTTTATTAGAAATAATGAATTTAGCCTGCAGCAGCACGGCTGTTTGTTCAGGAGCTGGTGTGCAATGCAAGGGGAGCTGGCAGCGCTGTGTGTGGAGCCTGGGAGAGCAGGGTTGCCTGCTGCTGCCCAGGCCTGTGGAGCCCAAGACTCAACCCCACAGGGATGGTCCAGGAGCATTGCTCCAGCCATGCCACTGTCTGCTCTCCAGCAGTGATAAGTGCATGTCTGGTGTGCAGCCAAGGAGCAGTGGGCTCTGCAGGACAGGAGTGATGGGCAGTCCGGTGCGGTCTCCTCTCCGTGGGCATGTGTGGGGAAGGGGTCGGCAGTGTGACTGGTCTTGGTGCCCCCAGCTGCAATCATTGCCTGAAGGCACAAGTGTCATGTTTGGACCTTTCCTGGGAGGAGAAGGAGGTTTCCAGCAGTTGCTTCCCAGGCAGTTTTACACCAGTCCAGTGGGCGTTAGCAGATGTGTTTGGCCCCACAAGCACCAGAGCAGTTCCACTCTGCAGCACCAGGCCCAGTCTCTGGCTGTAGCGAGGGACAAGCAGGCACCACGGGCTCCTCTGCCAGAGGTCAAACCCCAGATGAAAGTGGTGATGTCTGCAGAGCCCTGCAGTGCTTTGGGCACTAGGAGCGCTGGTTGTGCAGAGTGCTCATTGAAGCCAGCGACCTGCAGCACTCTTCCTTCAAGACGCCTGCAAAAGGGAGAACCGCTGGAGACCAGCCCTGGAGTGAGGTGCTAAGGTCACAGTGGCCCCACTTCATGCACGGCTGCGGCACTGCCCTGTGGGTCTCACTGCCCTGAGGGTCTCAGGGCTAGCAATTGGTCCTCCCAGCAAGCCATCAAGCTGCAAGGCATTACTGTAATCTAGTCTGCAGGAGATAAAAGCTCGAACAAGCTTTGCAGCGTCAGACAGGATAAGCACTGACAAAGTCTGGAATGTTTTTTCAAATGATAATGGTTCTCCTTAATAAAACGCTAAATGCAACACTCCAGCAAGGCTGAAAGCAGTGAAGAGCAAAGGTTGCATGGCCATTCCAGCTCGGGAGCACTGCCCAGGCAGGCCAGCCAGAGTCTGGCTGATGACAGGGGCTTGTAGCTGGTCACGGCATTGATCTGGCAAGCTCCTGAGCAGGCACTCACCCTGGCACCCATTGCCTCCAGCACCTCACCAGGAGCCTGTTCCCACCCTCCCTCCAGCAAGGAGCTAGCCCGTGCAGGGATGGTGCCTGTGGGAGGTCCATGTACCCCCTTTTGCAAGTAGCACAAGGATTTATCCTGCTGCCAGCTGCTAAATGGGATGTGCCATGTTAGACCTGCACTGGCCTTGCTGTGTCTAAGTCAGTGCCTTGGGACTAGCAGTGCTGGGACACAGGCTTAAATCAGGCAGGACGGGCACAGGGCGAGTCTTTGAGAAACTGTATTACTGATTCCCCAGCGGCTTCACAATCTGTCTTTGTGTGGTGCTGCTTTTTGAATTGCTTGCGTTCACACAGCAGCTTGAGGGGAGTGATAAGACTCATGAATATGTAAATTCTTCTCAGAGGGTGGGAAGGGGTTTGCTGGGACCTGGGGAGTTTTCCTGAAACACACATGTTCTGGCTTTCTTTGAGCACCACATGCTCAAGAAGTGATGGGTGATTTGGGTCTGATTTGGGTTTGAAACCGTCCCCAGTGAAAGGACCTGCACTGGGAGTGCCCAGACCTCCCTGTGTCTGGGGATCCAGCACAGTGCTGGAGCAGAGACTCAGAAGCAGCTGCGATGGTTCCTTCTCCACAGGAGAAGAACAGGGGCCCAAGGAGACACCCAGTTTTCCACCAGTCACCGTGGGGCCAGGAGGCCCCATGCAGTCTGCAGAAACAGGAGTCTTCTGTTCAGCATACATCATCCCCACCAGCAGCAGAGACCAGCATCATACTGTTTGCCCAACGCAAAGGAAGTGGTTTTCCAGTTTCTTGGCATTGAACACTCTTCCTGCTGATCTGCCTGCCAGATTGAAGCTAAACTTCCCCTTGCTCCTTCAGACGTCTGCCCAGGAAGCGGGCAGCAGACAGAGACTGCAGCTCACAGTGGGTGTGTGGGAACCCTAATGCATTGGGGTTCAGTATTCCCCTGTGCCAGCTGGATTTGGTGTGCCCTGGGAAACCCCATCACAGCTGAATGCTCCTCAGGTTCCCTGATGGCCCCTGGGCTTCGTGCCTAGAGACCCCAGGGCTGGGGGACTCCCTGTCCCAGTCCCCGAGCTCTCCAGTGCTGTGGTGCCCCCAGTTCCCAGCCATGGGGGACGATCACCACCGCCTGGCACCGTGCTCAGCGTGGGTGCTTGTGGCGCTGGGAGGTGCTGCTGGTTTCCACTCCAGAGTGCTCTGCATACATCCACTGGTTATTGATCGCTCTGAAAATCTTTAAAGATTAACTTCTTTATGGAGCGCCGGGAACAAACTGCTTTAGCATTCGGGTGGCTGCTCTGTTGCGCGGAGACATCTGTTTGCAACAGGACGCACAGAGCAAATGATCTGTCAGTGTTCGAGGGGACGCGTCCTACAAGCAGCTGCCTCCCCTGTGATGGCAGGTAAAGGTAACCTTGCCATCCATTGCAGCTGCACGAGTCACACTCCAAGACTGTGTTAGTGACAATTGTTACCACACCGAGTTCCTGTAATGTGCTGTAAAATCAGCCGGTGTCTTCTCTGGTTTCGACCTCCAGCGTCATGACAGGTAGGGCACAGCCTTCTGGAGGCGTTGAGGGAGCAGCTGGCAGCAGCTATGTCCCAACCTTTGGATGAATTTCTTTGCCACAGCTGTAGTGAACATTTTGGTTTCCATGATTGCAGAGCACACCTGGAAATGGGGCATCTGGCTTGCTCATGTACAGGCATCATGGCACAGGACAGCGGGGTCTCTGTGGTTAAAGGAAGGTTGGGAGGAACGTTGGCCATGTTTTGTCATCTTGAGAAATGCACAGAGTGCATGGTGGTGTGTACTAAGCTGCTTTGCTCAGCCCCGTCAGAGTTGTGCAGGTGGGATGAGCAGGGAAGAGGTGGGGTACCACAACTGGTGGATTTTGACCTCAGCTGAGGTCCGTGAATTCAGCAGTGGGGTTCACTGTGTTTACAGGGGTCTCTTAGGAGGATGTCAGTCCAGGTACAGGGACAGAAGGGGCACAGAAGTGCCATTGCACTCGCTACAGTGTGTAGCTTTCAAATTTCTGGAAAAGCTGCTGTAAAAACAGAATTTATCACTTGGGGTTATTTTATTCCTTCAACCTGGAGGTTTTGCTCTTTCAAAGGCTGGCTAGAGCCCAGTGTTCCTGCTCGCAGCTGCCGTGCAGGAGCAGGTCTCTGATGCAGAGCTGCAGGGTGCTCCGGGTAGCTGTCGGGCAGACATGCGGTTTGTCAGGAACCAGCTCTGTTCTGCTGCGCTTTCTGCGAGCATCCACTCCCAGGCAGGGCTGCAGGTGCAAGTCCTTCATAGACTGCAGTTACCCCTGTTTCTGCCCCATTTATTAACATATGTGCAAAGAGCAGTCCAAACTATTGAACTGTTTTTATTTGGTGGGACTGGCAATTCCTAGGACCCAGCACAGAGGTGGCAGTGCCACCCCAGGCAGCTCCCTGTCCTGCAGCCTGCCAGCAGCTCCTGCTGCACCTGTACAGGGGCTGTATCCCTGCGTGGGGGGCTGCAGGGCGTGCAAGCTGTAGCAGTGACAGCACAGCCTGGCAGCAGTCATTCCACCAGAAACCAGTGCTAACAGCTCCTCACTCCTCTCAGGTTCAGCAAACAGCAGCCAACACACTCTGGGCTGCTCCTGCATGCTGGGAAGTCTGCAGGTTGTAAGCGTGTATGGAGGGACTGCGTGCTGCAAAGAAATAACCTCCTGCAAAGAAATAAACTCCTGCAAAAGGATAACCAGCTGAAAAGGTATAACCCAGCTGCAAAGGGCTAGCCAGCTGCAAAGGGCTAGCCAGCTGCAAAGGGATAACCTGCTGCAAAGCCCAGTTTGTGGCAGGGGACCTGGGTAGCAAATGCTCTCACATGGGGGAAGACCTCAGTGAGCACGTTGCTGCCTTGCCAGGCAAGCAGTGAATGAGTGTACCTTTACCCAGAGTAGTGAATGATCGTTAGAAATCACTCAGTGATTGATATTAGGAAAAGCAAGTCAGTCATTGGGTTATCTTGTCCATCTCATGAGCCAGCGTTCATGCTTTTCTTCTGGGATATTTGCCAGGATCTCTGACCTGTATCATGCTGTGGAGTTTCCCCTTTTCCCTGGGATGACAATTCTCTGATTAATACAGTTTGCAGCCAGAAAACTTTCCCCGATATTCAGTCTGTGTTTTCTCTATGTTAATTTCTTGCCATTACAGCACCCTGATTAATTACTCTGTTTATGCCTCTAGAATATTTGCAGGCTGTTGCCATTGATGCAGGAATGCTTCATAGAAGACAAATGTCTGTAGATCTGTAATTGCTTAGTGAAGTGCTGATAGACAGGAATCTAGGGTATTCATTGTTACCCTGGGCTTTGTAGGACCAATTAATGTCTTTGTGGTCTGCAGAAGATTTGGCTGTGCCCCAGTTCATGAACACCTCATAGCCAGACTGGGATGGTTCAAGCCTTTTCCTCACTTCTTCAGCTTCTTCCACAGCCAGTTGACTTTTCTGCCATTGCTTGGGCAAAGTGATGTCCATACAGACCCAGGTCACAGACTCCTTGTTCCAGGGGACACTCTTTCAAAAATGCAATCCAAAATTGGGACATGGCTTCTGTACAGCTTTATTGACTTGCAAATGAGGATAAAAATATGACTGGGAAGATATCTAGTAGTGACTGCACAGGGGTCCAGATTCCTTGCCCCCACTACCCAAGCGTGCATGTACTTAGCACTTCCTACCTGCCAGATGAACCTGTCAGCTATGTGTTGGTTTCTCCAGCTCTGTCTTTTGGCTTTGCTCCCTGACACTCATCAGTACCTCCTCCACAGACACCTAACACTGTGCATGCCCAAGCAGGGCCGGAAATCCAGCCCATCCTGCACTTCCCAGATTGTCCCATTTTTCCTTGTGGCATGGCTGAGAGCCAGCTCCCTGCACACCCCTGGTCAGCAGACGTGTGATGCCAGCACCACAGCACGCTGTGAGATCGGTGGCGTTTTGGGCATCTGCCTGGGCATCTGCTTGTCAGAGAGAGCTCTCAGGGGCAGACACCAGCTCGGCTAATACTTCCACAGCCTCAAAATAAAAAGATGCTCCGAAAGGTCTTCTGACTCCCCTGCAAGGCTCCCCAAGCTTCTCAAGTGAGAAGAAAAGGATCCATTAATGTTTCGCTTAATTTCTATTTATCAAAGAAAAGGAAGCTTTTGTCAGGCATCAAAGCCAGGATTTAGGACACAAAGAAAACTGCTTTGCTGTGGACTTCTGAGAAACCAGAGGAAGACAAAACAGTTGTTTGAAATTCCCAACTAAACTGGTGAATCCGAAACCTGCAGTTTGTGTTTAGCCAAATAGAAAAGCCTTAAGAAATTACCTGTCTGCTGTAAGCCTCTCTGAAGTCTGGAGCTCCATCCAACTCTGAAATCCAGCAGCATCGAGGACACAGACTGCACTGAGTGCATGGTGAGGGCTGGGAGCGGGTTGTCAGGGCCACGGCTGGTGTGGGTCCGCAGCTTCAGCCAGCCCCTGCTCTCTGGCGGAGCTGGCAGCAGACGGCCTCAGGAAGCCTCAGAAATCCCAGAACAGGGTGAAGCAACTGCAAGGGAAATGTAAAATAAACATGTGGCCTGAAGTCTGGATGTGCAGTTTATTTTAAAACCTAATAACTCCAGATAATTGATAGTGGAGTGCAGTATTTTCAACGTGTTGGATTACGAGCGTCTGTCGCTCACAAGAAGCTGTAACCTTGAGCTATGAGACATTATTGGCAGTATTTAACAGAAATCTGTTTTCCATCATTGTCAAATCCCACTTCAATATGCACCACATGAAGAATACTAAATTGATTTCTTTAATGGGAAGTGTTCTTCGGGAGACACCAACCTGTGTGGAGATGTGTTAATGGGATTACAATGGAACCTTTTTATTTTGCTTTATTTTTTATGGAGATTTTTTAATGGACATTTCCTATCCTGACACACCTGCAATATGCTGCTTGGCTACACATGTTGCAAGGCAAGCTGCTGCAAGGAGAGCATCTTCCTCTGGAGCTGGAGCTCATGAACTTGGGACTCTTCCTGTGGTGGGTCTGCCAAGCCATCACTGCAGGAAACAGCTGTACCTGGGAAAGTGCAGCATTTGCCAAACACCAAAGAAGAGCTCACCAGGCACTGCTGACCAGGACAAGGTGCTGCATTCCACTGGGATCTGGGAGCACCCTGTGTATCCCTCCCTCTCCTCATCCAGAGTCCTTTGAGCCGAAGGCTGCAGGACAGCAGTCCTTGGGGAGGGTGTGGAGAGGCACCTGTACAAAGCTGGAGAGAAATGGGCACAGACCCGGAGCAGAGTGGGGTGCAAGAGGCTCAGAGTCTGCATCCAGGCCTGCCCCACACCTCTGTGACCCCCCTGCCAGCAGGACTTGTACTGCCACTGTTGTGGGCAGTTACTCTGCAGCTCCTATTTTCACTCTTTTCCCAGCCGTTGCAAGTGCTCAATGCCTGACCTGTGAGGAACTGCACGGGTGGGTGTGCTGGAGCTCTGCCCGGGGCAGCCCGGGGAGGGGGCACTCCACCAACAGCACTGGCCATGGCTCCCGCAGGCAGTGGGGCAGCGAGGTTGGCAATAATGCGGGGATGGATTGTGCCAGGCAGGGAGGAGGAGTGTTTGCCTTCTCTGGGAGTGCAGGAGTACTGTAAGTGATAAGGTAATTACCTTCTTCAGTGTAAGCTAATTGACAGAGAGCTAATTGACTTTTAAAAAGTTGCTATTTCCCTTCCCTGGGCAGGGTGAATGCCCCCTGAGCTTCTCTAGGCTGCTCCTGCTGACGTGGTGTGAGCTCCCCCAGGAGCAAGGGGCAGATCTGAGGCTTGGCTGGGAGTCCTGAGACAGGGTGGGATTGCCACCCCCAGCCACACTGAGAGGGGGCTGGCACACAGCTGGTCTGCATGGCAGTAGCTTCAGCACACAAGTGGTGTCACATAAAATGTGTATGTCAGAGTCGTGGGCTACTGTAAAGTGGTTTACTGGTCTGGCTGGCAAAGCTGAACCTTTACTGCGATCTGCCGAGGATTTATGTCTGTAAATAGAGAGGAGGCACATAGGAGGTGTAACTGGTAACTGGACTGCAAAAGATGGACCCTTCACAGGCTGAAGATTTGCTCCTCACAGTGGCTGTGCATCTGCCACGGGTCACTGCTTCCCATCACTGCATGGAGCTGTGGCTGCAGCGTTTCCGGGGGCTGTGCTGAAGAACAGTGTTGGGGCAGGGAAGAGTCATTGGATGCCCACCACCCCTCAGCCCTGCAGAGCCCAGGGACCCCCAGCTCCAGCACAGACCCAGGCCAACAGATCTTCTGCCCTCCAGAAAACTGTCAGAGCCAGCTGGATTAATTGAGAGCGTAAAAGCAGTGTGGTGCACAAAAGGTCCTGCTGCTTGGGGTCTGCAGAGGTGTGCCCCTTGCAGCACCAACAGAAAATGCAGAGGGAGGTTGTGGCTCTGTGCCCACCAGGCCAGCAGCTAGGGAGGGGAGAGGGGCACAGGGAGACCCTTCTCCCAAAGCTGGGTATGCTCCTTCAGGGATACACTCACTGAATGCACCTTTCGGCAACTGCTGTTGCTGGACTGTTTGTTCTCTTGTCAGACAGAGACATACAAACAAACACACAAACATTTTCCCCCAATGTAAAGTAAGGATTCCAAACCTTCAGCCCAATACTGAAACCATTTACTGCTCCTTGGTGGTGACATGTGTCCCCACGTGTATCTCTTGGAGTCTGACAACCTGTTTGGCATCCCCAAACCCCACAGCAATCTCAGGACCTAGGCTCAGCTCCTCAGACCTTGCCTACCATGCACCATTTCCCAGCCTCAAGATTACAGCTTAACCCCTCAGGAGATCTGATGAAGACAGTGAGCAGAGACATTGTCAGCAGATGAGCAGCACACCTCCCTCCCGTGCCTGCTTTGGCCTCACCTGACCTCTGTGATGGTACCAGCCACATCCTTCACCACATCCTGGCAACCCCACCCTACATGCTCTTCCAGGCTGTGAGTGTCAGTGATGCTGTTGCCATGACAACTCCCCAAATCCACTCTCCCACTCTCACCTGGGTCTTTCACTGCCCCAGGGGTGCTCTGTCCCTGTGCTACACTCCCTCCCCGGGATGGGGTGGGGCTTTGCCTGTCAACGCCTGCCTGGCTTTGGTTAGTAGGACTCATCCATCTGCAGTGATGGGGAGCAGGGGACACCCATCTGCAAATACCAGACTTCTCAGCACATACCTGGAGTCTGGAAAAGCTGCCGGTGATGGTGGGAATTGCTGCTCAACCCCGCTGTCTGCTGTTCCCTTGGAGCACAGGGTGTGCATGGGTCATGCAGCAGCGAGCTGGGGTCTGGCAGAACTGCTGGCATGGGGTATCTGGGCTGCTGCTGTGGCCAGGTGGCTTGGCAGCTAGTCAGCAGCAGGGTCACCATGGATGCCTGGAGTTCAGTGGCTTCCTGGGTGTCCCTGCCCTGCTGCATTTCTGGTGGCCCACCGGGCCAACACATGTGTTCAGACTGGCTGTGGCTCCCAGCCCTCTCCTTGCTCCCCAGCTCACCGCAGCTGGGATGCCGTGTGAGTGCCTGCAGTGGGGACCAGATTGAACCTGTGCATCACTTGCTGGAGCCACCAGCTCTTCCTTAGAGTGAGATATTTGTGACCTGTCAGATAACAGAACAACATCTGATGGGATTACCTGCATTGCCTGAAGTGTTAAACACGCAGGTGGCTTTGTCCCGTGCTAAGTGCAGCAAGGAAAGGGCAGAGCTGCAGAGAGTCCTCTGCCACAGAGCCTCTCGGAGGGCAGGGAGTCAGATGGAAATAATGGCCTTTCCAGAAGAGCTGGGACAGTGTCGGGGTTTATCGTTCCTGGCAATGCACACAAGTTCCCTCGGGAGGCTGGTGCCTTCCCGGCAGAAGCTGCCTGGGCAGAGTGGTGCAGATAAGTGGTGTCAGCAGGGCAGCACAGAGCCCCGCCGGCCCTGCTGTGCTGGAGATGTCCTTCCCCACAGCATGTGGGGGACGTTTGGCTGTGGAGAGACACCCTCCTCACTGCACAGGAGCTCTCCAGGGCACATATCGTGCTGTGTTCCCTACTCGGGGCTCGTGGCCCTGCAAACGCCTGGCAGCACACCATGGCCCCAAGAGCGGGCTGGCTGGGAGCATCACCTGTCCAACAGCAGTGACCCAGGCTCTGCCTTGTCTGAAACGGCCCCGACAGGGTCCAAAGGAGACACTCCACTTAACAAGCACATTTAGGGTGGCACAGCTGTGACATGGTGGCAGGGAAGGAGTTTAGCCAGGGTGATTAATTCCCTTGTACCACTGTGTGTGGCAGCAGGGATGCACACCTGCCTCTGGCACAGGACAGGCTGACCCAGCTCTGCTTCCCAGTAACCCCAGCTTGCTGGAAACAATCAGGAAGCTTCCTGGTAGAGAAGGAGAAATGCTTACACTGTGAAAGTTCATGGTAACACAGTGTCCACTTTCAGGACCAGACCTGTGGGCTTTGTCCCTTGCAGTGGGGAACTGGGCAGGCAGCAGCTCAATTTGGCCCTGTGATGGCAGCAGATGAGCCACGGTGGGATGTGGTACGCCGGAATGGCTGCCACCAGCAGGACAGGGCACAGGCAGGCACAGCACTGCCCATTGGCATGAGGCTGCTCATGGGACAGAACCCAGTTGCTGCCGAGGCTGTGGCCATTTTCCTTCCATGTAACTCGGGGCTTTTCCCATTCCTTCCCGGTCGTGCTCCCCCAGCGCTGCCGTGCTCACACTCCCAGCACTGGGGCCCCCACTCTTGGCAAGCGCTGGGGATTTATTGGCTGTTTGCTAACGGAGTTGGGAATTAACATGATTATTTTGCATAGTAATTGGCAGCATGTACGGTGAGGAGATCAAAATGCAGGAAAACTCGAAGTGAAGAGGTTTAGTGAGGCAGAGCGTTTCGGGAAGTTAAATGGTGTATTTCAACACCTTCAAACAATGGTCTGCAGCCAGGGTGTTGACACGTGTGTCCATCACGTGTGTGACACTTGCTCCCGGTGCTCCCCGGGGTGGGGGGGAGGTGGTGATGGGGCGTCTCGCCAACGGCCGAGCAGCCGGTGCTGTTCGGGGGTACCGACCCGCGCGGGTGCCAGCCCGCTGCCGGTGGCAGGCGCCCAGCGTGCCGTTTGGTATCCGCCGCACACAATGGCGGGCGGAAGCTTTCCCTCCCACAGCGCCATACGGGAAGGCTTCTGTCACTGTGCCACCACGGGGAGAGGAATTTCAATGTGACAAGGCAGGTTCCTCTGAACCGCATCCAAATACCCACCTAAGAATAGTCTTTCCCTCCCGAAGGGCAGCTGGTTCCAGCCGCAGCTCCGCGCGCTCGCAGCACCCCCATTCTGCCTCCTGCCTCCTGCAAACCTGCAGCTTGTAAGGAGCTGCCCGTGGTCTGTGTGTGCAGGGCCACGGTGTAATTTAGGAGTCACACAGAGAGCGAGGTTCTTCTCCTTCAGCCTAAATCTACACGAAAGCACAAGTCATGGATTTATTCACCGTCTCTTTCCCCTGTTAATAGCCGGCCCTCTGCTCTCTGTAATGTCTGGGTGTAGCAGTGTTTATCAGGTGATAAACCTGGCTCAGTGAAGCCAGACTTTGTGTCAAACACACTGTAATGTTCTCGAAACACAGCCCCAGCAGTGTGCATCCTAACAGGAGACGTGCAGCTCTCGGGATTAGGCAGCAGAGCCCCCGATGTCCTGTCAGTCAGGATATGGCAAATCCTGTACGTGCGGCACGGCGGGAGCTTCTGTTCAAGCAGCAGAGTGGC
Source organism: Heliornis fulica (assembly GCA_013399135.1). NCBI lineage: Eukaryota > Metazoa > Chordata > Aves > Gruiformes > Heliornithidae > Heliornis > Heliornis fulica. Next base: position 1,520,502 of record VXBZ01007723.1, on the reverse strand, counting down.
CAGAGCCTTCCTCCCTGTTTGCTTTCCATTGCAGATGTTTACCTTTGGACCAATGAGCTGAGAAGATTTTCTTGCTGATTATAAGCCCAGCATTAGTATGCAGATGAAAATGCAAATTGGCCTAGATGAGACTTCCTGGACTGCAGTGGAAGTCAAGGATTTAATCTAGCCTGATCTTGGAAATAGTTTAAGCTCCTCAAAACATGAACACATAACCTAATGCAAAGATTTCATCTCAATAAACCTCCCTGTCAACAAGCTCCAGGAGCCTTTGTTTGCCTTAGCAAAGATGTTCAGGCAGAGGTGAAGTGCTTGGCGTCGGTCCCCATTCCAGAGAGCGTATCGCTGTGCTGCCTCAGCAGCACCCAGCTCCTGCCTCTGTCCTGGTGTCCCTCCACACTCCTGGGCTGTGGCGTTTCACCCCCAGCACCCCCAGACCAACCCATTCCTCCAAAACACACCGACCTGAGCCTTCTGCCAGGTCCCTCAGGCCATCGGTGACTCGGCTGGACTCTGTCCCACAGTTGTGGTCGCAAACGTGCTTGCCCCTCAGAGAACTTGGGCAGCATTTCCCCTCTCCTCTGTCCACCTCATGTGGTTCATGGGAAACCCCATTTCATGCTCTCCAGGTTCCTTTCCAGGAACCCACTCAACTGTCTGCTGCGGATCAGAATGTTTACTGTGAGCTGTGCTGGAGATCCGACTTGGGTGAATGAACCACATCCCTCTGAGCTGTAGTATTTCATCATAAGAAACTAATTGCCATCTCTGTGCCAGGTTCTGAGATTTCTTCTGCCAAACCCTGCCTGCTTCCCTTCAGTGTAGGGGCCACAGCTGTGGAGGAGCCAACCAAGCCCCAGATTTTGATCAGAGCTTTCAGTGTCAGCTATGAGTCTCCAAATCCAAACAGGATGCACAGGCTGCAAAGTCCATGCACTGCCTGGCCAGAGGGCACTTGGGGCACATCCAGCAGTGATGCTGAGTCCGGTGCTTGCAGAGGTTGACACTCCAGCACTTCCCATGTGTGAGATGCTGCTCACACCTGGCAGCATGACAGAGCTGCAGGCAGCAGTGGGACAGGGAGAGGGTCTCCTCTCTGCTCACAACTCAAAGAGCTCTTTTTCCAGGCTGCGGGGGTGGTGGGACGTGCTATTGTCTCTGTCCCCAAGGAACTGCAGGGAAGGGACATGGGCATGTCCCATGGAGCAGCCTCCAGACCCCGAGTGCAGTCAGGCTGCAGTTGTCCAGGCAGCAGGAGAAGGGCCAGCTGAGAGGGAAAGGCACATCGGAGCAGACCAGCCTACTTGATAAGTGAGCACTTAATTAGCTCTATGTTAAAAGCCCAATCCACAGGAGCTGTACATAGGAGCTGTGGGGACAGAAAAACTTCTTCAGCAAGAACATGCTGGGAGACTGTGGGCTTCCCAGACCTTCCTTCCAGAGCTGGAAAGCCTTCACACCAGCACCACGAGCCAAGAAATGCTGGCAGCGCCAGGCAGCTGAGCACAGCCCTCACCGCTCCATCCTTGCGCATAAATTACCTCAGGCTCTAAGCTAAACAAAGGGCCCTGAAATAATTCTGCATTTTAATAAAGTCAGCGTCCGTGCCACTGTCATCCTTACAGAAAGGGAATTTGCATTTCTTTCTGCCAGCTCACTCTGCACAGCCGGCTCACGCTGGCGATCGGCCCCGCTCCCGCGCTCCCCACCAAGGACCAAGCTACATTTTGTTGCTTAATCACTGTCGCACCAGAAATGCAGGGCAGAGCAGCTCTAACCCCCAGACTAGAGAGCACACCAACATCTCAGAAACACTCCAGCATGCAAGTTTGTCTAAAAACCCCTCCTGAGACACTTCTGCCAGTGACCGTGCATCTCTCCAGCCTCCCTCCGGGCTGCTCTCCCGCGGTGCCCTGCAGCCAGGCTCACACTTGATTCACCGGAGCCAGGGGAGGAAGAGCTGGCACCTGCACTTCTGGCCTGTGTTTCTGTAAAATCTGGAAAGAAGCAAACTGCAGTTTCTCCTTCCCAAAGGAAAGGCATCCCCTGGGCTTAGAGCCTGCCGTTAGCATGTGGTGAGATGCTGAGCTACCCAAGGGTGCTTCCCCTGCCTGGGACCCTCTGTGGCGCAGACACAGTCAGTGCTCTCGCTCCTCAGTTACCACCCCTTCACCCCTCACGTTTCCTTTCTGAGCTCCCCATGCTGGACACACATGGGAGTTTGTCCGGTCTGGAGGCCACTGCCTGTCCCCATGGGAGCTGAGACTGGGGCTACAGCACCAGCATGGCCTGCTGGGGAATCCAGGGCTGCAGCGGGTGAGGGGCACCTGCCTGCTCCTGGGATCTCCCCCTTGTCTTGTCACTGTCCCCAGAGCCCTGTCCCTCCCAATCCCCCCCAGGCAGCCTCGCTCCCCGGGCAGGGTGGGTGTGGGGGCTGGAAATGGCTCCTGCCAGACCCCTCTCCTGACCCCCATCCCTGTCCTGCTTCCCTCGGCTGCAGCAGCCGCATTGGGGTCTGGCGCTGCGGGGGAATGCCGTGATCACAGCTTTCAGCATGTTCAATTACTGTCAGTTAATGATGATTAATTTACAATTAAGGGCCTCTAAAGGGTAGTGTGTGTGTTAAATAAATATTGATCTTTCATTTGTGGCCACAGATATATTACCCCAGTTACAGGAAACATAGCAGTGGCAAGAGCTGTGCTGCTGGCACTCCCAGCCCCAGCATAGGGAGAGCTGCCCCGCAGCCCCCTGAGCTCTTGGAGTCTGTCAGGAAACTGGGGGCTGCCAAGTGCAGGCAGGCTCAGCTCAGCCCCATCCCAGCAGGCAGCTCTCGAGGATTGCTTCGCCCAGGGGTTCCAGTATCTCCTGCAACTGCTTGGTCCTGGTTCCCTTGCAGAAAGCGTGCGAGATCGGGGGCTGCGGGGAGCTGGCAGTTTTCCTCTTGCACAGCCCCTGATTGGCCTTGTAAAATAAACCAACTGCCCAGACCCTGTTATGATTTCATTAGCAGCTGGACAACTTAACAAACTCATCACTGAATATGCAGTGTGTTTTTCAACCCAGTTTTGGCAGTGCTCTGGAGCCTTTCTGCCTGTCATGGTCACACCACTGCCCGTGCACTCGCTCGTGCTGCGTTATTTGCCAGTGGGAGGGCAGGTGCCCTCAGCATCCTCCACAAAGGCACCGTCAGGAGCTGCGACTTGACACCTCTGAGGGTCTCTGGTGGGGTTTGGTGAAGGTGGCCAGAGCAGCCCTGCCTCTGCAGAGATGCTCATTAGAGGCATTGTGAGGGGATGAGCAGTGCAGACTCGGGACTTGCAGCCCCTGCATGAGCCCTTGCCCTCACTTGGCAGAACTGGCTCCTTGACAAGAACTGCCACCAGTCCCCAGGACTGTCATTTGCTCATCCTGTCAAGCATGTTTATAAAGTTTTCTGTATGCCAGCATGTTCCCTGACATCTGTCTGACTTTTCTGTCTGTAATGAGCACACTCTCCAAGTTGTGCTTTTCTAAAACTCTTTTTGTCAGCGAGTTGTTAGCTCTGCACTCGTACCACTGTTTTACCTTGCATTTGTACCTGCTTTGCGGGGTGAGCAGTGGATATCTGTGTGTTATCAATGTCAACACAGATCCAGACTAAGCTTCTGGAGAGTCCTTTGTGCAGTGTACTGTGGGCCCTTCCCAAGACACCACCAGTTAAAACACATCTGGAAATGACAGCTAAGGCACTGCTGAGGGTCCCAATCCACGGATTGTGCCTGAGTTGTCTTGACTCCTGAGCTCCTGGTGCCGTGACCAGGGAACCACCAAGGCATGTTACACTGCCAGAGGGAGAGGAAAACAGCACAGGCAGAGGTAAAGCATAAAGACAAGGGACCAGCAACAATTGGAAACAGCAGCAGGAAACAAAGTCAAGTCCTTTGTACTATTTTTCTCCAGAGACACAAAGTTAGTGAAGTTTCTCTATGATGGCTGCATGGATACAGCCATCTATGCAAATGCTATTACATCCACCCAAATCAGTGTGGAAGGACATTGAGAGGCTCTGTGTGTCCTCCCACACATCAGTGAGTGATGTCCACAGAGCGGAGATATTTTTTTTTTGTTTAAGTTCCTTCTGAAATCCCAATGCCTGGTGCTCCACAGTCTAGGAGAAATACCCAAACACGGTGCATAGAATCCCAAATACATGAATTCCATTTCAACAGGCACCAGCTGAAGCCAGCACATCCTGAGTGCTGGAGCTCAGTGGGCATTTCTGCAGCACCACAACACTCTTCTCCCATCTAGGATTCTTTTCCATACGTAGATAATTCAGCGTGGGAATGTCATCCCAAGCCATGTCCCCAGCAGCTTCTGCAGGATGTCTGCTCCTTTTCCCCAGCACATTCCCAGCACCATCCCTTGCCAGGAGCCAGTCTGCCTTCTCCTCTGCAGTGCATTTCTTGGAAGCAGGCTCGTAAGAAGAATATTGTCTCTCGCTTTCTGTTTTATTTGAAGCGTGTATTTAAAATGATGCTTTTGTTCCAAATGAATGAGTTGATTCATTCAGAAGTGCAGTTTCTGTTTTTGAATCAGCAGAGCTGTTTATGCACATAGTGTCCATAAAACTGTTATTTTAGTCCTGACACTGATGCTTATGAATAAAATTTAGATCTCATTCAGAAGTACATTAGCTGTAGCTATTTGGCTTCTTGTTAAAGCATTAATTTTTATTGAGAAGACTACATTGCCAAGCAGCTCCTTCTGCATCTTACAGCAAAACTAAGTACCTCAAAGTACAGACTTTGGTAAGACCAAATTACAGCACGTGCCCCCTCCCCTGGTACCCTTGTGTCTAAACATTCAGTTTGCAGCTGGTTTTCTCTGCTGTTGGGTCACGGTGGGAATGTCCCAGTTAGCCTGTGTGAACAGGGGAGACTGGAACAGATGCACTGTTGCTCAGGAGAAGGCGTTTGGGGTCTGCTGGAGCTATCAGTAAGCTGGCACTGCATTGCTTATTCATGACGGACTGGATGTTGGGTGTACTGGAGCCAATTAGCTCTCCCATGTATTTATTGCACTTTTTTGCTTGAAGCAAGCTGTTAAATGTCAAAAATACTTTAGCATTTTAGCAGAAAGATAATTTTTAATAGATTCCACCTACAAAAAGGAGCTGACTGGCAGAATATTAAACTCAGGGAGATTTATTTTTAATCTGTGCCTCAAAACAGCTTGAGATAACCATTTTTGCATTGCTCCTGGCTGATTAATACTGTTGTCCCTTGCCTGTCCTCCTTACTTGGTACTGTGGCAGCTGTGGCCTCTCACATCCCATTAACCTTGTCTGCAGAAGGGACACCTGGCCAAACCAAAGAATTAGCTCTTGTAATTAGGAATGTAAACATCACATTCTGCCTGCTAACATCCACATGTCCCATCCCAGCCTTCTCCTAGTACTCCTTAGGGCAGGATATCTCCAGCCAGGCTCTTCCCAGCATCAACTTCCCACACATGAGCTTCAGATACTTTCTAAATGAAGGGCCCTGTATGATCCAAATCAAACCACATGTGGCTTTGCTTCTTCAAGGACTAGGATTGGTGTTTTGCCAGGGGTGGTTGCACCAGTTGTACTCCAGAAAAGGGCAGCAGCAGTCAGTGGTGTTTGCCAGGACTGTGTGGTAAGTCATCTGTTCTTCCTTAGAGGAGATAATTGACTTCCATGACTTGTGTCTGATATCAGCAGAGCATTTGTATTCCAAATGATGGCCAAGTTTCTCTCCTGGCTCTGTAAGCTGACTGCACAGCATCAGGCTGATGTGCTGGGTGTTTCCCCAGTGAAGCTGTCTGAGGTGGCACAGAGATGTCCCTTTGCTACCTCTGCCAGTGGTCCTTCTCGGTTTAATGCTTAGGCTCAGTAAAATCAGTCTGTATGAGTAGTAACTCCCTGGTGCCTGATGGAGCAATTGAGTCATTGTTCATAATACAGTAGGTTCTGAAAATTAAGGTGACTTTATTTGTTTCTCAGCAATATAATGAGCTATTTTGAGTGATGCTAGATTTAATGGCTAAATCAATATGTGTATTTAGTGTTGGGCTTTATTTTAGCACTAAGTGACATGAGATAAGCAGACTTAGTGTTAATTGGTTTGTGTTTAGCATTTACACTAATCAGAATGTGCAGTGCTGCCCAGGGCTCTTCAGCACTAGTAATTCTGTTTATCCAAACCAGGAATTGTTTACTCTATTGACTGGAGTGGAATCAGTCTGTTTTTTCACTTACTTGAATGTTATACTGCATGTGTGAATTTAACAGTCCTGGCTAAATCTGAGCTGTGCTGCTCATTGTGTGTATGTGTATGAGTAGAAAGTGGCTAAACAAATCCTGAAGAAAACAAAACATTAACAGGCACCTGTACTGACAGAGTCACTATGTGGAGACTCCAGTATTGCACACAAACAGCTCTGCTTTTCCCTTCATGGCCAGCATATTTCTCTGCCCTCGTTTCAAGGATGTACGTAAGGGAAGAAGAGCCCACGCTCCCCTTCCCAGCTCACTGCCTGCTACAATCAAGACAGAGCTCCCATCACCCTGTTTATTGGATGAATCCAGGGTCCCAGCCAAACCCTCATTGCCAGGGTTGCAGTGCTCTGTTTTCATGAACCAGACACAGGAGATGGGGTTTACTGGCTGAGATGCAAGAGACCGGTTCCACTGCGCTGCCTAAGGAGCTGGGTCTGCCCAGGTCTGCTGGGTGGTGTGGATGTAACCTGTGGGTGTCTCCCAGGCACAACAGCATATGATGTGCCAGAAACCTCCTTTGCTGTCATTTCTGAGCTGCCCCTCCTGGGTTTGTGTCCATCTCGCGCTGATGGGAGCAGATGTCTGGGGAAGATCCCACTGGAGCATCCTGAGAGCCAACACCAGCGCACCACGGCCAGCCCGCAGGTGTGGCATGGCTGCCTTCAAAGAGGCTTGGAAACAGCCTTACCACTGCTACATTCCCATCACCTGGCTCTTTTTTAATAGAGTTGCTTTCGGATCATTTAACTTTTATCTAAACATTTGCTTCCCAGCTGAGGTCTTGGAGAACGTAGCTCTCGTTTCCTGGACCAGTGCTGAGCCCTGGAAATAGAGCTGTCCGTGTGAAGAGTGGACAACCCCTTCTGCCACTGGAAGCTGCCTCCTGAGTAGGCTCCCTCCTTTCTGCAGACCCAGTGCTTGCTTTATTCCCCAACTCCTTCCCCTCACAGCAGGCCGGGTATGACTTAGGGACACCGGTGGCATGTGCAGAGCTCACAATGTATTTTCCCCGGCAATGATGCTCTGTATAACAAAGGTCAGAGGCACCACAGGCTACTCCCGCTGGCTGCTCTAGGCTGCACTGAGAGGCAGAACAAGATGAAATCCCTTTTGTTTTGCAAAGTGCTATTTTATTGATTTCTGCCAAACAGCCTCTAACTCGGTCGCAGTACCCCTCCAGTGCTGCTGCCCAAGAGGGTAGTGTGTGGCTGTGTGCGGTGGGGGGTGTGGGGGGAAAGCCTGGAGTAGCTGTTATCTGGAGCTGCAGCAGTGTTTTGACAGTTCCTGAGATGGACGTTAAATCACTTGTGCGAGGGAGAGTGAAGGGATGTCACTCGGGCTCAGAGAGGAAGCTCTGCTGTACCAATTGCACTGACTGTGTGATCCGAGTCAGAATGAGAATCATAAATCTTGATTATTCTCTGTCTCAACTGATTTGAACCAAATGCCTTGGACAGGGATATAGTTCACATCTCACTGAAAACTGCAAAAAAACTGATTAAATGTACAAACTGATATAAATAGCACTCTATCTGTGTTAATGCCCAAACTGTCACTGCTTGGGGAGAGGATCCTGCGTGGACAGGGCTCCGTCCCAGCCTGGAGCAGCTTCCTGGGTCTCTTCCAGTGGCAGCTTTCTCCCCACTGCCATTTATTTTGGTACTTTGTTCCTGCAATGCTGGCTGTTATTATGATGCTGTCAATTACAGATGGCATCTCTGATTCTGATTGCACTTTGCTTACAATTAAGCATCCTATAGAAAAATGGAAATGCCAGGTCATTAACATAAAGTAATAATAAGGTAAACCATTCAATTATGGAAGAAAAAAACATTTTTGAATAATAAGGATATTGTATGCCTAAAAGACATTCAGATGCCAGTGTATTACCATTTTTGCATACATAATAAATGAACTTAAACCCCAAAATAATCAACTGAAGCAAATAATAAATAACTGTGCCCTCAGCAACAGCCTGGCTGGCATCACTCCCTCCTGGGGCAGAAGAGCAGCTCCCAGGTGGGAATGGAGGAGTTTCAGATCCATGCAGTCCTTGGCAGTGACTCTGGGGGATGCCTTGGCCATCGTGGGCTTATCTGATGCTGCCACCAAGATGGTGCTGTGTCACCTCCTAGTGACCTCAGGGCTTGAACTGATGCAGCATCTTGCCTCTGGTGCTGAGCAGGGAAGAGTGGGGGCTGCAGGGAAGAGGCAGCAAGGGGGATGGGGTGGTACTGGTATTCATTGCTGCCTGGTAATGGTGAGGGAGGGCAGCAGGGTGTGGACTGGGCTCTGGGGGCTGGATACAGACCGTGACCCACTGTACAAGTTAAAGTGGCACAGTATGTTTTGGACAGCTGAGTTGTTAATGCAGCTGGGAAGGTTTGGCCACCCAATGTGTGTGTGGAAGTACTTAGGGCTGGCTTTGTAACCTCCAGAGTCTCATATCCTCCGAGAGCCTGGAGCCTCCTGGCAGGAGCCTGTCCTCAGTCCCATCCTCCTCCCCACCTACCTCTGCATTCAGCCTTTCTGTGTGCACTGAGCTGTGTTGTCTACAGCGGGAGATCAAACTGGTAATTCCATAGGTCTGGAGACACTGAAGGGCTGTGCTCCTTGCCACCTGCCTCTCACCCACCTATGGATGCTTTTACCGGTGGTTTTGTGTCTATACTTTCTGTGGACCCTGGTGGGGCGATTCCTTCTCCATTACCCTGGCTGCCAGCGGTGTAAGATCTCAGCAGTAGGATGTGGACAACTACTTTTGTTATTCAACCTATTCTGCAGATCTCTCTCCTCTGTTGTCCCTCCATAACAATTCCCAGCCTTTTAGCTGTTGATGGCTTGCCTATTACTCTGGCACTGTGTTAGGATAACATCCAGATACATCTGAAGAGTGGAATTTATTTACTGTTTTTCCCTGAAAAGCTTTTAGCATGATACAGCAGTGCTTTTACTTAGGCAGCCATTATTGTCGAGGGTTTTTTTCCCTGATAGAAGTAAATTTTCCAGAAGATGATAAAGAGCTCCTCACAATGTATAGCTCTGTACTGCTATATTGTAATACTATGTTTTCATGGTCTTTCTTATCAGGTAAGGCAATCTTTAGGAAACAGAGATGGTTTAAACTGCCCAGTTGAGTCAAGTCCATATTTGAAGTGAACTGGACTGTGTGTGTATAGCACTTTCTTCCTCAGTTTATCACTTCCATATCAAACTGTCTTTTCCAGGAACTGTACCCCGCAGTGTCTACAGCATGTATTGTTAACAGTCTCAAAAGTTCCACAGGTATTAGTTAATCAGCAAAGCAGAGCTGGATGTAAACACTCCTGCATGGGTGACTGTGCAGTCCTATATGGCCACCTGCCAGCCATACTCAGGGCAGTAGGACACAGATGGCTGCACTGGGGCTCATCCTGACGCATGTCCGAGGTGAGTTCCCACCTCAGGAATAGTTCTTTCCAAGCGAGAGGGAAGGCAATGTCTGCGATGTCCTGTTGCCAACAGGTGACACTGTGTGTTTCAGGGGGATTTCTGTCCCTTGGCATTTTATGGACTCCATGCCCACGTTATCTGCAGGTGTGCTGGGGACAGGCACGCAGGCAGGCATGGCTGTGGTCCTGAGGCTTGGCCCAGGCTGATGAGCAGATGAGGATATCTGGGGACTCTGTGTGTGTCTGTGTGTGCCACAGTTACTCTGGCCTTTTGCTACTGCTCAGGTATCAGTGTGCAAGAGGAAGCTGGAGGGACCTCCATGACCCTGCCTCATCCCGGGTACTGACCCCCATCAGGGGCTGCTCCTGCCTGAGCCAGGGGAACAAGGACTACAAACATCTTTCTGGGATGGTCTGAGTGGAGACAGCTCTGCAGTGCACAGGGGTTGATCTCAAATACCAGTAGTGATGTTTGATTGCTTGTACCCTGGCAGGTTTTCATCCTGCTACAGCAGAGGGGTACTTTCCAGCAGGTGTAGGGAAGGCACTCTGCCCCACTCCCCTGCCTGCGTCTGCAGTCAGCCCTGCATTGGCACGGCTCAACATTGGCACATGTGTCCCCAGAGCCTGGAGGTGCAGGTGACACTTCTGGTGTGACCACATCATCTGAGTGGGTGGCTAAAAGGAAGGAGGAGAAATAGGAGCTTCTGCATTCTCCAGAAGACCTTCAAAGAAGACTTTGCAGAGCAAGCTACCCACAAAAGAGGCACTGGTACTGGGGCACCCCAAGCTTTCCATAGTTAGTTTGTATTTATTTGCTTGTTATATAGGTGCATTTTTTTCCCTGGGGGTTGCCCCTCAAAGTGTCTGAATCACTTCTACAAGCCCAAGCCCTCCCTGGGTGAGATGCCTGGCATGGTACATGCAGTCCTTGGGGTGGCCATGCTGCTTTCTGGGTTGGCTGCCTGCTTTCTCAGCCCTAGGATTTACACCAAGTCATGGGTGTCCAGGTCTTTTCCCTTCATCCTGTGACAGGGAAAAATGAATGAGCTAGCACTCAAGAGACTTATGCTTGTAAGTTGAAGGGAAGCCTGGACTCAGAACACACTACCTTGACTTGAGCATCTTCACAGGAGGCAGGACTTGCCTCTCCCTCTGTCAGCCAGTCCCTGTTCCAGCATGTGTGTGAGGAGCAGGGCACTCAGTCTAGTGTTGCTTTGCTATAACTGAGATTATACAGTAATTAAATCTGGTAGAGAACACTGAGATATTCCCAGTGAACAGCATCACCGTGCCTCTGTACACAGTGGTAGTGAGGCTTAGTCAAAACAATTTTGACTGCAGCGGGGTTAGAAATGTGCATTTCCAGCCTTTTTCACAACCTGTTTCATGGCTGAGCGCTGACCAACAGTAAATCTTACACTAGAATTGGAGAGACCAGGCCACATTTATCCCTGATAAAACAATGTCATGCTGAACACGTGTCTCCATCCACAGGACTGAGATTGCTTTGCGCAGTCAGAGCCGAGCAGTGCTGAGGGCCGTGTTTGTGAGCTGCCCAGCATGGTGCGTGCAGAGCAGATGTGCCAAGTGCTTCCAGCAGCATCCAGAGCTTGCAGAGCTGTAGTGGGTGGTTCTGTGTGAGCTGCTGGGCCAGGCTAGGAGCTCAGGAGTCACACACCCCTGTGCACGTGCCATGGCTGCTGGTGAGGAAGCCCATGGTTCAGGGCACCCATCAGGAAGGCAGTGAAATCCTAGCAGCACTGTTTTGAGACTGTCCATTCTGTGTGTGAGCTGCACAGTCAGATGGGCGAGGGATTTCAGCAAAAGGCAACAGCAGTCTCCCAGAGGAGATCCACTTGAGGAAAGAACAGAAGAAAGCGGGATTTAGCATTAAGATCATAATTTCAGATTGCATTGTGCAAGCATCAACAATCTATATACATGAGAGTCTTTGGGGAGCACAATGCTGTAATAACTATCCAAGCCAGCCTGAACAGCGAGGGTTATTTTTAATTGCAGCTGAATGGATCTAACCTTGTGATGTCTGTTCACAAAGCGTTGCTGGATTAATACAGGTTCCATAGTTGCTTCTGCTAAAAGACTTTAATGGATCAGCTTAGTTCTCTGTTCCATGATTATAGCGTTCTTACCCGCCTATCATGCATGAGCCAGATGGTCCCAGTGAAATCAGAGCATATTTATATTTTTGTCTGCTACTCAGCCAGCTGCCCACTGATTTTGTTGTATAGTGGTAGGAGGAGTGGAGCCTTCCTGGGTGAAGTTCACCCACCTCTTTCCTCAGCCCTGCTGTCTTCCCCTACCTCCTAAAATGCATCAGAGGACCCATGGAAGGATTCTCTCTCCAGGGCTGCCTGGGAGCAGCCACACTCCCACGGCTGCGTCGCGGCACTGTCTCCTGGCACAGATTCAGCCGCTTCCAAGTGTGCAGGGAGATGTTTTCAGTTCTCTAGGCGATGAGAGCCATTAAGAAGGTACAAGTACTAAAGAGATCCTGAGCGATGCCTATAAAACCTCTGAATCCCTGACAGAATCAATAGTGGGCTCTCAGGAGTAACTTCTTATCCAGGCCAACTTAAGCACATGCCAATGAGCTGTTAAAGATTTTGCATTTTGTGGAGACACAGAATCCCTTTCATTGCAATTGTTGGACTCTAGACTGGGTGAGAGGATGAAAAATCACATTAGAAATGCGCTGTACTCCAAAGGCATTTTCCTCAGCCTCTGGGAGAGCAGCTGGAGTGATGTTCACGGGCGGCATTTTTCCTGCAGATGTGATCCAGAGCAGCAACAGCAGCACCCTGTGATCTAGGCTGCCTGCACCCTTGCCAGAGGGGAGCTCTGTCTTTTGGGGATCATTGCCATGAGAGGCACAGACCCCTCTGGCCATTGCAAGGAAAGCAGAGGCTGGGGAACCGGAGAGGGAAGGAGGGAGCAGGGGAGCCGTGCCCCATGAAATGGAGTTGCTGGTCCTGGCTGAGCCTCTGCAGTGTCCTGAGCTGCTCCATCAGCCCCTGAGCAGGAGCTCCAGGCGTCCTGGGCCGGCAGCTGCCCGCTGTGGCTGCCGAGCAGCCTCCGGCCCGGCTCAGGCTGGGTGCCCTGCTGTGCATGCTTGCCTCCTCTTGGATAACTTTGCTATTGACACAATTTTCAATTTGGCATTTCGGTTACCGTAGCAACTCGATGCTGCCATTCTCTGATCAGATCAGCTCGCAGTTAGTCAACACCACGTTAGCACCTACGTTGGTATGGCAACACAGGACCATGCTCTGTCCTGGCTGACACTGCTGGTGGAGGGACAGAGGGGTGCAGAGGGGCACAGTGGGCCCTGCTGTGGGTTAGTGGGACATTCCCAACGCCTAGCTACCCTTGACTGCCCTGGGGTTGCTCTCTGCTTGGGCTGTAGGGTCCTGGGCTCCTAAGTCCTGCATGGTCCAGGAGAAGCTTGGCAGGGACTTGGCTGACATGGAGCAAGGAAGTGTCCTTGCAGTCTCAAACTGCCCCGATGAGTGTTTTGTGTAGACACCAAATGGCTTTGCAAAATTGGGACAAAGGAAAGCTGCTTGTCTTGGAGAGGGAAACCAATTGTGCCAGGCAGCCCTTAATTTTGGCCATAAGTCCTCCAAGAGCAGAGCTTGTGTCACAAGAAGGATGGTTCACTCTCCCACAGCTAGCAGAGTCGCACCAGCTTCCAAACCGTGAAACTGCTTCAGTGAGTCTCCCAGGGGAGATTTGTTTTGCTTTAGCCCCAGTCTGAACTGGCACCCGCTTTTCTGAAAGTGCTTTACAATTTGTGTTTAATGTCTTTTAACAGACATGTGCAAGCCATTGGAATTAGAGCAGTATGAATCTATTAGGCAGCGACAGATGCAAGTTTTGTGTCTCTTATTAGAAGGGATTGGATTCTGAGGTTTAGTGATGTGCAAAGGATTGGACTTTGGAGAGATTAAAATTATTTTCAGCGTTAAGCACAATATTTCTAAGCTAATGCACTCAGTCTTGAATATAGATTCACAGACCAAAAAGATTATAAAACATTAAACCTATGTAAATTCAGCTGTAAATTTATGTTTGAGCAAATTCAACAAGAGATTTGACTTGGGGGCTTACAGCAAATAGGTTCTGCTCTTAATGCATATTGCAGTCTTCAGTTGCAATGCCACTCTCCCCTTGAAAGTCCCACGCCTGCTGAATTACTGGCAGGTCACAGTTGACAGCTCAAGCAATTATACCAGAATGTGTTAATAATAAAAAGGAAAATGACTTGATGTTTGTCTTTTCAAAAGACAAAAGCAGATGTTTGCTCCATACTGAGGATCATCAGAGATGAGTTCCATGGGCAGGTGACACTGTTGCAGCACCTGGCCATCACCTCTTTCGGATAGCAGTTGTGCAAATCCATGTCCTTCTCCATGGTTCTCCAAGCTCTGGGAGTTGGCTGTGAACTTTTTTTTTTCTCTTGTTGAGAACATGAAAATGCAGTTAACAAAGACTCTTTTTGAGTGGGATTGCAGGAAACCTGCAACATCATGAACAAGCTGCCTACACAGAGATAAATGACAGCTGTGACTGAAGGAATAAACAAGATAATCTGGATTTAAATAAACCACAAGGGGATTTTGGCAACATGCAAATTCACAAATTTATAAAATATATCCTTTGAAAATAAAGAGCTTGTCTGAAGCCAGCAGTTAAGAACAATTACTACAGCACATTTTCCCAATGAGGGCTTAGAGCTGGCCTTTGCCACAAACTGGAGGAGAGCGGGAGCCAGATGTCCTGCCCATTGCCACACTGCAACTCAGCAGTGGTGTTATCCACAGAGCAAAGCCACCCGAAGAAGTGATGGCAGCAAGTCCCCCCTCTTGACTGGGGAGCTGCAGGAGCAGTGGAGGTGCTGGGGGTGTGGGGCATGCAGAGCCACCTGGACTTCTTTAGCCTCCAGGCCACAGCACTGGGGAATGAGTAGGAAAAAGAGAGAGATATCAAAAGCCTAAGCAAGCACCCAATAATACACATCTGATCATCAGCCAGGAGGACCAGGTAATTCCTGGATCCAAGCCCAGGAATGGCAATGAAAGTTTCCCTGGGTCATTGCATTGTGCAAGGGTGTCACTGCCAACAAGTGTGAAGAGATGATACCCATCCCTGTAACTCAGTGAGGGATTACTGATGCTGTAGGGTGGAAGAGCTCCTTCCAGGGGCACGTGGCTTGTTGTCATAGCCCCTTTCTTTTCAAGTGGGTAGCAGTAGAGGCAGACGAGGGGCAGGAGGTGAGTAGAGACCTTGGCAGACCCAAGGGTAGATATGTCCTGGTCCAGCACTTCATCTTCTGGGCTGCTCTGTGGAGGTGCTCAGCAGCACAGCTGTGACTCTTCATCATCTACCCTGGCATCAAAGGGGAAACAAACACTGCAAGAAGAGCCAAAACATGCCCAAGAAGCTAGGCAGTCTCTCCAGGAGCAAATCCTCAGCCCAGCATGGCAAAGAGCTCTGCAGCAGCTACGGAAGGTGAGCAGTGTGAAGCACCGTGTCCTGCCCGAGCACGCGGAGCTGGTTAGCGTTCTGTCAGCACGCACGCAATTAGGGCAGAGCACAAGGCAGCAGCTCGGAGACACTTCACTGCTCTGAGGATTATTCCTGCCGTGCCAGAGGCTCAGCTGCTCCAGGTTTACCACCCTTGTTATTCTCAGCAACAGGAGCTGACGGTGCCGTGTATTGTCCTCTGCTGCAGACTTGGCGACAGCTCTTGCGTGCAGCAAGACGTCTGCAGGACGCGCTGGCTGCTGGGGCTGACAGGTTCAGGCCTCCTTCACAGCTGCCTTTGCACGGCGGGCGCTCACAGGGCAGCCTGCATGCCTGCCCAGGACAGGCAGCCCTGGGAAAGGCAGGGAACCAGGCAGAGTCTGAGAAAAAGCATTTCTGCACGTGCATCCCAGAGCTGCAGGAGTTCTGGAGCTCTGCGGGGCCTGGGGGGTGTCTCGAGGACGCACTGCAGTTCCCAGCATTATCCTTAAAACTGTATAGCCAAAGCTGAATCTGCCTTTCTTCCTCCTTTCCTTGATATCTACTTCCCTGCTGTCTCTCCTCAGTGCCTATCTATCCATTCGTCTTTATTGTGCATGGAATTAAACACAGGCCTTAAATGTGGCAACACTTTCAGATTATTAGCTCTGCAATTTCTTGGCTCCTGTTTATTGTGATAACATCATCTGAGGGGGATCGTGTAATTAATAGTTTGTTCGTGCTTCTTTTATAAACCCCTGGAGTTTTATACTTGAACATCAGCCACTACAACTCGCTTCCAGGGTATTGTCTGAAGCATCCCCGCTGCAGAGGAAAGGCGTGGTGGTTTGGGGGTTTTGGGGGACTTTGGGGATTTTTTACTTTTGGTTTTTTTTGCAATAGCTTATTGAATCCATAATTAATGTAAAAAACTAAGTAAATATACTGTTAAAGGCAAGCCCTGACCCTACAGCACAGAGGACCCAATTCCTTGTTTACAAAACTGTCCATGAAGAGGCCATTGCCACGGCCTGAAGGAGAGGGGACCCACTCCTGGCTGTCAACCAGCCCTTGCCAGCAGTGGGACAGGTAGAGGTGGCAGAGAGCAGCAGTACTTCCTCTGAATTCTGATTCATTTTCATCTCCTAAAGCACTGTTATCTAAACCCCCACAAGTCGTAGACAGAGGCCATAACACAAAGGAAAGCTGCTGAGAGCACCAAGTCAGGGAGGACCTGCCCAAATCTCCCAGGGGCTGCAGGTGGCTTGCAGTGCCAAGGAGATGCTGGTTGTGGGGTTGCTGGGCAGGAGCAAGTGCAGCACAACTGCCATCAGTTACACCCTGTGCTCTGGTTGCTCAGCTGGAGCCTCAGCACAGGGCACAGGGGCACAGCTGGCCCTCGTTTGCTCTGAGCTTTTAGTTAGGGAGTCCACAGGCACCACTTTGCAGAACAGCATCTTGTCAGCTAGGAAAGAGACCAGATACAAAGATGTAATACCAAAAACCAATAAGCTAGTGGCTGCACCAGACCAATTCACACTGCAGCCGAGGTGCTAAGCATCACTGAGCAGTGGTAACTAACCTCAGGGGCAGCCCCAGGGCCGCCTGAACCTGCACCCCCCAACCCCCGCTGCTCTCTGGATCTCTTTGTTGCAGAGCACATGTGCTGGTGGAGGCAGCAGCGGGGGTCACCCTGGGCAGGTCTCTGCTGCACCATGTAGAGGGTCAGAGCAGATGACAGCAATGGACCCCTCGAGCCCTACTGCCAGTCCCTTGCTGGTAGTCCAGCCGAGCTTTTAGCATCTCACAGTCGCCACACATTGACATTTGACAGCCTGCTGCATGCTGCCAGGGTGTCTGACTCAGAGGAGAACACACCAGCCAATTCTGCCTCTGCTGGTCCCTCCTTCTGCTCAGACAATTGCATAGGAAAACAGCTCACCCTGTCTGAGACAGCACAAACACGTGTGCGGTGCTGCTGCGCGGGTGTAGGGGCAGTCTGACACCATGGGGTAGTGATGCTTGGGGCTTGCCTGGCACTCCAGCACTGTTTGCAAGGTAGAAGGACTTCTACATGTTGCTTCTGTTATCCTGGTGCCTCTGTCTCACCTGATGCCCTTTTCACTCCAAGTGCCACCTGTAGTGCCACATGTTCAGCAGAGACCTGCTGGTCCCGCTTGACCCCCTTGTCTCAGAGTGCTGATCCAAGCTCCCAGTAGCAGGAGCAGTCATGACATCCCCAGGTCAGTGTCCCCAGAGCATCAGCCCCGTTATCAGGTCAGCATCAGGGCCTTGCTGCTGCTTGATCCCTTGGGCACAGAATTTAGCAAGGCACAGGAGGGTCTGGACACCTCAGTGCATGTTAACCATATAGTTGGCTCTGACTACAGAGACTGGGAAGTAATATTAAAGCTTTCTGCTTCAGGAGTTCATTAAAATCCTCAGTGACAGGAATGATGAGGGAAGGGAAGTGTAATCCCATAGCTTGTTGAGAGATTCTTGGTGCTTCCTGGGGGGCTCCCATTCCTGATCAGTGTCAGATGGGTGACCTGGCAGTATTCCCAGCCACCACCCAGGCTGCTGCACATCTGTCCCCAGGGCTGGCAGCTCTGGAGGTGCTCTGGGTGTCAGCACAGAGCAGCAAGCAGCAGAGTAAAGCGTGGTCTGCAGCTAGCTTGTGATAGAATCCATTAAAGAGGAAATACATACAAATTACTAGCTATAACTGATGATAAAATAACTATTTTGTGGAGCAAGGAACAGAAGAGTAATACATTGATTTTGGTAATTAATGGTTCAATAGAAAGCTTTTCTGGGAGTGCCCTGGGCAAAGTCACTGGATTGGAAGAGCTTTTATTCCCTGGACTCAGTTCTTTGCCTCACTGCTCTGCGTGTTCTCCAAGGCCAATTGCACAGCCCCAAGGACAGCCACAGGCATCACTGGCTCCTGCAGCTTGGCTGCTGCTCTTTTTCTCAGGCTCTTTCTCTCTGCCCCAAAGGGCTTCTGGAAGCCCTTTGAGGCAGAGCCTGTGCCTAGGTCGGCATGCAGTGGTCATCCCAACAGGGCTGGGAACTGGCCTGGGGAACACTACCTAAAGGATTGCTAGGGATGCTGCCCCAAGGGCTGGAGCCTGGACCATGGTGAGATCTGATGTAACACCACATCTGGGTCATGCTCACCTGGGTCACAGGAGGAGCAGGTTGCAACACGCAGATGACTGCATGGCTAAACCTCAGCCAGCACAGCCAAGAGCAGCACTGCCTCCTCATACCTCCATGAATGATGGATGGTGAAGCAGCAGGAGGGAGATGGCAACACTATGAGCACTCTTCCAGATTGGGGCAGGAGGGAGATGGCAGCACGGTGAGCTCTCTGCCAGATTGGGACAGGAGGGAGATGGCAGCACTGTGAGCTCTCTGCCAGATTGGGGCAGGAGGGAGATGGCAGCACTGTGAGCTCTCTGCCAGATTGGGGCTGGATCAGTCATGGGGGGAGAACTGCAGCCAGCAATACCACTGTGCTGCTCCAGCCACCCCAGGCAAGCGAGGGATAGTGGGACACGTCCTGAAACTGAGGGTTATCTGTGG
This sequence comes from Heliornis fulica, assembly GCA_013399135.1. Classification (NCBI taxonomy): domain Eukaryota; kingdom Metazoa; phylum Chordata; class Aves; order Gruiformes; family Heliornithidae; genus Heliornis; species Heliornis fulica. The sequence continues at coordinate 1,501,671 of VXBZ01007723.1, read as the reverse complement.
CCAGTCACTCTCAGACACTGCTGAGTGAATGCAATTCCCACGGGAATACAAACACAGGTCAGAATCACGCCGGGACTGAGCAGTTGGGAGCACTGGTGCAGCCCCAGTTCAGTGGGATGCTCTTGCAGGGTCAGTCATCAGCTGCTGTCCCTGCAGCCAGTTGTGCCTGTGCTCAGCTGAGTGCTGCCCCAGACAGGGTGGAAAGATGGGACTGTGAGTGCTGCATGGTGCTGGGGAGGGGAAGCCCCGTTCCAGCCATAAGTGATGCTCTGTCCATCAGATGGTTTCCAAGAGCAGCGGGGAGCACTTCTGCTCCAGTCATCCTCGGGGCAAGTGCTGCCTGCCCACATGCTCCCCCTCCCTTCCTAGTATCATTTTCTGTGCACTTTCCTCACACTTCTCCCTTACACAACCTCACCCTCAGCTGAAGGGCACCCTCTTTGTACAGCAGCAGGCACCTGAGGTCTCACTCCCTGATCATGCTGTAGAACGAGATTTCTGTGATGTGGATAGCCATAAAAGATGCATCCTTCCTAAAGGACTGTTAAATCTGGATTCTGGACCTATCCTGCCCCCTCCTCCCAGGAAGGACAGTCTGTAATTCTGCAGTGTCTGCAGTCTCAAAGTGTTTTCTTCCCTCTTAATTTGTTCAGACTTTTCTTCAGATAATATACCTCAGATGCATCATTCTGACTAATCCTTGCTCCCTGCACACTGCTCAGACGGCTGACGAAAGGCAGGGTCAAAGCACCAAAGTGCTCTGGGCAGCAGATGGGACTGCAGACACCCTGACGCATCAGGAAGGCACTCTGGTGGGACGTGAGGCTGGAGGGCTGAGCTCCCTGGCAGGGATGGCAGTGGTGCTGGCCCTGAAATAGGTGAGCTGGAGTCCTGCAGCCCTACGAAGGCCCATTGACAGGACTCATCTAGAGATTTTTTACCAGGAAAGATGCTGACAGCAGGAGGGGTGGGGATTGGGGGAAGTCACAGGACCCACTGGCCTTTTCACCCAAAAATACTGAAGGCACAAGAAGCACCAAACCCACCTTCACATAATCACACGGAATCACAGAATGTCAGGAGCCGGAAGGGACCTCGAAACATCATCTAGTCCAACCCCCTGCCCGAGCAGGATCACCTATATTAGATCACACAGGAACGTGTCCAGATTGGTCTGGAATGTCTCCAGAGAAGGAGACTCCACAACCTCTCTGGGCAGCCTGTCCCAGTGCTCCGTCACCCTCATGGTGAAAAAGTTTTTCCTTACATTGAGGCGGAACTTCCTCTGCTCCAGCTTGGACCCATTGCCCCTTGTCCTATCTTCATTCTTGCCTTGACAGGAGACTCAGCACCTCCTCCAGCAGCACCTTGGCAATGGTTTTGACCCATTAGATGGATTGCACCTGCGATAAACACCCAAACTGTGGGGAGCTTTACAGCAAGCCAATGCATTTAGCATTCACAAATATGAAGCAAACGGACAGGCTGGGCCTGGCCTGACAGCCACTTCTGCTTGCAGACCTCAGCTGTGCAATTCCTGAAACGGCTGTTTCCTGGGGCTCAGCGGTTTGACGTCATCATCACTGCAGTTGCCGGTGCCCAAGGTGCTCTTACAGAACCATTTCCAGCCTATTCACATTGTTTCCTCACCATATGTCTGTGCTAAAAATAGTTGCAATGTGAAAGGATAATGCTTGCAAGACCCTGAGCACCACCAGCCTCCGAGTCTGCTGCAGGAGACTTGGGCAGTGCCACAGGTGCTTCCCAGGAGCAGCGACACTGCTCCTCCTCGTGCCTCTCGGGCAGCAGTACCGTCAGACACCGCATCTTGAGGGCAGAGTAGCCCACAGGTTGAACAAACCACGCTCTGTGGGGGTGTGTTTGAAAGGCTTAAGATGAAAACAGTGTTGAAGCACACCTAAGAAGCAGGTACACCGCAGGTACGGACACCTTGCATAGGGTGCTCCGGCAGACATGGTAGTAACTGTGGGTGCCATGGCTCCATGGCCTCCTGCACTGTCTCACCTCACCTGGCCTGTGCAGAGTGTTCTGGGCAGGATGGCAAGGGCTGGCAGTGCTCTCTCAGTGCTGCACGGGGTGCCTGCTGGTGGGTGAGACAGGGTGCTTCATGGCTTTCAGGACCCTACCACATTCTCTGCTGGGCACCTTAGTGGTGGGTGCACATAGCAGGTGCCTGAGCAGAGCCCGTTGGGGCAAGGAGCACAGCAGCAAGGCTGGAGCTGCCCACAGTGTCTGGCTCCTGGCACTGCCTTCCAGCCTCTCCAGCACCCAAGACTGAGGAGGTGTGAAAGAGGCTGTGATGCTCTTGCAGGGGATGTCATTTAATGCCTTCTGGCTTGCTATGATAATCTTTAACTGGGGGCAGCTGGGACAAGCATTTACCTCTTCATTTTCTTAGATATAAATGCTATCTTGCTGCAGTTTCATTCTACAATATGGTAATATGCTATCCAGGAAAGTCTTGCTACATGCTAATTTATCCAGTAGGCAAATTCCTTTTGGCTAATAAAAGTGCTTGCACAGGAAGCTCAAAACCCAGCAGCAATTAATTATTGACAGAGCATGTGAATTAGAGATAAAAGAAAAGTCATTCTTTCTCACACACAAGATAGTAAATAAATTTAATTATTGTACTAGAAGCAAGGGATCTTATTCTGTATTAAGTTTTATTAGCTGAGACATTTAAAAGCATGTCATCATAACAAAAAGGTCTTGTGTAATCCTAACTGCACCACTCTGGTACAAGGCTCTGAAGTGAATAGGCTTAATTGAGCAAATGGAAGCAGATGGCTTGCTGAACAGACAGGTATTGTACAGGTTTATTGTCAATTAACTTTTGTCTACATATGCCTATGGCGAATTGACTGTATAATGTTTTACCAATGATGATTTAACACTTCAGGTACCCACTGTGTCCAGGGTCCAAGAAAGAACCAAGCCAGAAGTGCTTTGATCCCCAGGGCCCACAGGTGTGGCAGCATCCCTCCTCCTGAATGTCTCGCAAACATCTGCATGGGGGAGGAGGGACGCTGAGGTGTCCACTCATGCCTGGCCCATTGCTAACCACCCTTCCTCTGCTTCTGCACAGGAATGTGATGCCCAAGACTCTGGATGGCCAGATCACTATGGAGAAGACCCCCAGCTACTTTGTGACCAACGAGGCCCCCAGGCGCATTCACTCCATGGCCAAGGACACGAAGCTGATCGTGGTGGTGAGGAACCCGGTCACCAGGGCCATCTCGGACTACACACAGACGCTCTCCAAGAAGCCAGAGATCCCCACCTTTGAGGTGTTGGCCTTCAAGAACCGGACCCTGGGGCTGATTGATGCCTCCTGGAGTGCGATCCGCATAGGCATCTATGCCCTGCACTTGGAGAACTGGCTCCAGTACTTTCCCCTCTCCCAAATCCTTTTTGTCAGTGGTGAGAGGCTCATCACTGACCCAGCCGGGGAAATGGCCAAGGTCCAGGACTTCTTAGGCCTCAAGAGGATTGTGACAGAGAAACATTTTTATTTTAATAAAACCAAGGGATTCCCCTGCCTAAAGAAGCCAGAGGACAGCAGTGCTCCTCGGTGCTTGGGCAAGTCCAAGGGTCGAACTCACCCCAAAATAGACCCAGACGTCATCCACAGACTGCGGAAGTTTTACAAACCATTCAATGTCATGTTTTACCAAATGACAGGCCAAGATTTCCAGTGGGAGCAGGAAGAAAGCGATAAGTAGTTACACAAAATCAGGAAAAAGCTCTTTTCTTTTGAGATGATCATTGTTAGAGACTGAAAACTCACTCGGAGCTAGAGGCTCGGCCTTGTGAGCGCAAGACTCTTGCGCTGTCAGGGTTGCAGCCAAAGCCACCCCACATTTCCAGCTCTGAAACCTTAGTGGAACATCACCTTGGGTTGCACTTGGGTTCTCACCCCTGTCACCATGATGCTGAGGAGTCAGGGGGCTGGTGGGAGGAGGAGAAGACAGAGGGAGTGGGGTGGTGCTTCGTGTAGACGTTTTGCTGCTGATGTCCCCCTCACGGCCAGGCAGGCAGGACCAGCACCTGCAGCCACGGCTGTCTGAGCAGGAGGGTGGCTCACCAGCAGCATCGAGACAAACCAACAGATTTGATTTCTCCTGGCCTGGCTTTTAGTTTTGCCCAAACAGCAGCATCAGATCTGGTAAATGCAGGACACGTGCATTCACATGCACACTGGTGTTTGTGTGTGGAAGGAATAAAGCCAGTTATGCTGCAAAGGAACTATGTACAGAAACTTCATTTGCACCAGACATTTCAATTACTTGTTGCACTAAAACTAGTATTTACCAAGTGCCACCAAACACCTCGGCCCGTTCTCCTCCGACTGATGGGTGCAACTCCAGTCTTGGAAGAGAGTCGCTCCTGCTTTGCTGGGATGCTCAGTGAGATCAGGGCCTCCCCTAGCTCCCCCATTCCTGATGGAAGCTGTACTGAAGACCATTCCCAGGCACCCCCTCGGAGCAAGCCGTGGTCTCACCACCCAGCCAGGCTGCTGAGGCGCGGTGCAGAGCCGCGTGTGCCCATGCAGTGGCTCCCAGCAAGGCTGTTATGTGCCCAGCTCTGCGGCTTGGAACCGGGTGTTTTTGGTGGGAACTGAGGGGGTGTCTGCAGGGCAGTGGGGAGGGGGACAGCCCCAGCCTAGGGTCTGGGCAGGGCTCACCGTCAGGGCTCTGGCACTGCCCTTCATTTGCACCTTGAAAACAAGATTTGTGCTGCTTGCTGTTGACAGCCGGGTTTGCAAAACAGGGAAGCAGCCTTTGTCTCTACTTCAGAATTACAAAAAAGCAATTAATTCCCAGGGTGAGCACTGCTCTGCACACATAACAGCGTGCTTTCTAGTGGAAATGACCAAGCCACACACTCAACCAAATTTGCAACTCCTGATAAAAACTATGGAATAAATCCATATCCCAACTGGATCCTCCAGCAAAGAGATGACAGCTGCACCCTGGAGCCAGTGGAGAGCCGGACAGCAGCGTGTTTGTACAGCTGCACCGTTTCCATCTCCGTTACAGAAAGAAAAACAGTAAGAGGGGGAACACAAAGAAGAACATAGAGCTACAATTGCTGAAATGTTCCCTTCATAATGTGTGATTTCTAAGGGCACTTGAATATTCCTGGCTGCTTCCATCATTTTGATGAAGGGTAAGGATGCGTCCCGTGTGGACTGTAGCTGCGTGCATGTCCCCCGTGCCCTGTTGGGTATCAGGTCCCTGGCTGTTGGAAAGTGGCAGAGATGCAGTGTGGGGTCGCTGTGGGAGGACCAAGACTCAGTTTTGATTAAGGTGGCAAGAAATCCCTACTGTTCCAGCTAACTAAATGAAATCTCTGTTATGCTGGGTAACAAGCTGAACCTGCTTTGGGTTTCATGGCCTGTCGTGTGGTTCGTTACACCGTGAAGTGCTGCTGGTGCCTTGGATTGGATGAGAAAAGAGCTAAAGTCATTTGGAAAATTTACACCGTGGGCCATGCTGGAGGGGTACCACAAGGTCCCTGCTAATGTCATGTCAGTTCCTATTAGCCTGATTGGATTTAAAAACAGCTCCTGACACAACACAGTTTTTCACAGCCCCACAAATCCCCAAATTATTACATGAAAATTGGAAGTATGTAACAGGCATAATTTTATAGGTGTTCCCACATTATTAAGTGTCAGATCAACTCCAAAGTGAAAACTGTTGTTCCACAATTTGGGGCAAGCTGCTTGATGGATTCCTTTGGAGGGTGGACAAGGGGCTTATTAACACCCAGTGTCCAGGCTTCTCACCAGAGGGATGTCCAGAAATGTTTGCCTGCTCCCAGTGTGCTGCAGCCCCAACACCACAGTGGGCTGGTCCTGACAGTACTGAGCAGAACCAGTGGAGATGGTGAGACCAACGACACTGGTTGCCCTTCAGAGGGGCTTGGGTCCGGGGATATGCCATCCCACCTCATAGTGTGGCCAGGACCTGGCAGGTTGGCAGCTGCATGTGACCGAGGCTGTTATGGCCATCAGTGTGACACTGAGCATCTCCTCTGCAGCCAAAGCTTGGACTGTGTCAGCTCTGACAACAGCTTAACCAGGAGTGAAGTCTCCTTGAGCTTGAAAGAGCTTCTGAGAACCCCCATTCTCACCCAGCAGGTCTCCCAGCACACCCCAGCCCTGGGCTGGACTGGTCCGAGCACTGCCCTGTGTCTTCCTGGGCAGCTCAGGCTTCTCATCAGAGCATCCGACTGTGGTCAACCCACCATCACTCTCCTCATCATTCCCATTGCTGAAGGGACAGGGACAGGAGAATGTCTGAGAATTACAACCCAATGAAGCTCCCTGCTGGGGAAGACATGCTGTGTGGCTGGGCCGGGTGGGAGCGTCTGTCCTGCACTTGGATGAAGCACAGTCCTGCCTGGGGCTCCATCTGACAGCTGGAATGAGTCGCCAGAGCAGGGATCCATCTGGAGCAGGGCTCCCAGCACAGGGCTCTGGGGCTGGGCAGAGTGAGGCCCACTCCCCCACTGCCCCTCCAGGAGTGGCCACTGATGGTTTACAGAAGCAGGGAGAGCCACAGGAGGTGCTGGGCCTGCCTGTGCCTCACCTGCCAGACCCCAGCTCTCCCTCCCATTCTTTCTGCCATACTTAGAGGTTTATTTTTTATATCAGCTTCAATCTGCAGCTCATGAGGAGTCACTGAGTTCCCAAACAGGAGCAACACCCAGCACACTGACCTCCCCAGTATGGTGGGATGAGACCCCCACTCCCTGCCACCAGCCCTGTCGCAGTGCTGGGAGGAAGCAGGGACATGACAGCCACCTGGACAGGCTGGGGCTGGAGGGAGTATTGTGTCTTCTGAAAGGCACCCCAGGTCCCCTGCCCGTGTGTGTCTGCAGGCGTCTGCCAGGCTAATGCAGGGGTTTGACAGGGGAGTTATTTTCTATCTGGCCAGAGAGTGGCCTGCCAAATGAGAGAGAGTCAGGTTAATAACACTTTTCTTTTCTTTTTTTTTTTTTTAAAAAAAAACCTATTCAAATGTCAGCATTAGAATACACAGGAAATTGAATTTTGTATTTGATTTCAATTAGCAAAGCATAAATTCTATTTAATTTTATACACAGACTGGGTGATTCATTGTTCTGGAAAAGCTGGTACTTTATGGTTCAGAGACTGGAAATGGAGAGTTAGTCTTTACTGAAACCAAACTGCTGTGCTGTCACCTCCCAACTGCGTCTCTGTCGGTGTCACTCTGTACCTGAACAATATGAAAATCCTGAACTGAACACTTGAACCCACAGCACTAAACAATAAAATGCTGTAGCAGCTGCATTTCTCTGCGCCATTTCTCCCTCGTCTCCTACCCTGACTCCAGCAGACCCACAGTGGGCACCGGTTGGAACCCACCATCACCCAGCCCGAGCCCTAGCAGCTGCCTCAACCCACTCAGCAACCCTGAAAGGGCCAGAAGGGCTGGGGAAGGTGTGTGCTGCACATGGCATCATGAGTGGGAGAGGGAGCAGGAGCAGGACCCAGACCACAGGGCCTCAGGCATGGCAGGGCTTCCAGCCTGACAGGAAGCATCCCTGGAGATGCCCTGCATGGGTCAGAGACCCATGGAGAGCACAAATTCAGGTTTCTTCTGCAGGTAGGGACCAGCTGCCAACCCCCCCCATCCCCACCACTGGAAACAGCAGGATTGTCCCTATGGTTGGGGACCCCTTTCCTCCCTGGCCTCACAGCTCCGGGTGAGCCTTCCAAGGTCACAAAGAACAAATCCCTGGGAAGTTTCACTTACTGCTGATTAAGGATAAATGAGTGGATAATAAAATGAGAGAGAGGGTTGGCTGCCAGGCCAAGAAATTAGAACGAAATATTTTTTTTATCTTATTTTGTGTGCACAATTTCCTGCTAGTTTGCAAAAAGCTATTTCACAGCACAGCCCTATTGTGTCATCTGATAAAACCACTGAAAAACTTTTATCAACAAAATTAGGAAGTAGTGAACTATAAAATTGCTAATTATTTTCTAGTAAATTTACTTTTAAATAACTTTAGACACCAATTACAGGCACCATTAAGCACGATTAACACTGGGTATATTTACCAAACAAGGATGGAATACTTATTATTTAAATCAAGATCATTTTGGTGTAGATTTTGCTGTTTAGAAAGCTGTCCCCTCTTACCAGATGTTTAAAAAGTCATCAAAAGATCACTTACACCTCCAATGTAGTCAGATTTCTAATACCTGAATTGCAGCATGACATGATCCAACCCCTGACACAACCATGTGTGTGAGCAGGGACCGTAATCCAGAGGAGGCGGTGTCTGCTCCGCCGTATGGGGCTGGGACCAGCGTGCTCCTCTCTTGCAAGCTTCAAGAAAACAAGTCTTGCATTTATCTGATCCAACTGTCTCTTGCTGTCTCCTTCCCCTGTTCTGTGCCAGGTTTCCCCACCCTTTGCACACCCCATCATGTTGGGAGAGCGAGCATCGCTCCTGGCAGCCTGCTGCCGTTTCATCTCTCGGTGCCGCCATAGCGGGGTGCCTTTTGCTTCCTCCAGGAATTCGCTTCCCAGAAGACCCGTGCAACTCTGCAAAGCATTTACCTGCTCCCTTCCACCTTTGGGATTGTGTGCTGTAAATGCAGTGCTGCAGGCTGCCCTGGTGCCGGCATCACAACACCCCCGGTCCTGGTGCCGGACACGCTCCACGTTGGGCTGAATGGCAGTGTGCGCCTCTTAATTGGACGTTGCCAGGCGGCTGTCAGAAAGCTGGCTGCAAAGCTGTTACCTGCTCCCACTTTCCTGCTGTTATCTTTGACATCCTCATTATTTATTAACTGCCCTGTACCCAACAGGCTGCCACTGATGCGGAGCTGCTCTTATTATGCAGGTTCGATATTCCGCCTGCCTTCCAAGGTCACATCCTCCAGGATGTCTTGCAAACTAGATTGAAGAGGTACTAGCAAAGATGCAACATGTTCTGTATATGCCGATGCCAGGTTTCAAACAGAGCCCTTTGAATAAGGATGACATATTAGATGGTGATATAAGACCCTGTTGCTTACTGCTTTTCCCTATCCTGTGTGTAGCGCTGAGCTTTCCACACCTACATCAACAAAAGAGGAAAGCAGAGCATCAGGCAAAAGCTGCAGCCATCAGCTTTCACATACTGGAACAAAGAGTTTTCCTCTGGCATCTGAGCCTGGGAGAGTAACATGGGCATCATCTAGCTGGCCAGGTCAGAAACCCTCAATGACCTGTTATAGCTTTGTCAGCGTGAATAAACTCCTTTTTTCCACCCTCTGCTGCTGCCTCCTTGGAATGGTGCCGGGTGCCTGTGACCCCACCCCCACACCCAGTGTAGTGTGGTGGCTTTTGAGCCCTGTGCCAACAGGCTGCAATGTCCCAGTTGCTCCAGGCAGAAACAACGAATCAAACCGATGCTCTCACCTCCCCAGCTTTCGTGGTGCCTTTTGCTCAGGATTTTTTGTTGCTGACCTTGGATACCATCCCTTTGTGAGTCACTTTCTGGGAAAAATCTGATTAGATGATGCTTTTTAGGCTGCTCTTCCAACCAGGTAAAAGACATGAAACCAGACAAATAATTTGGGGGTCACTTCACCATTACTTAATGCTACTAACAGGGATATTTTGGAAAATTTTAGGTGTAATGCAAGACCTGATAGCCCAGTAGATATGAGCACCTGCCCATATGTGCCCCATGCAAGGACAGAGGTTGCCAGATCAGAAGGTTTCTCTGTGGAAGGCTCTACTCACAGGTTAACAGGAATTTCTGCTCTAGCCTAGCAAGTCTAGGATGTCAGATCACCCCAACCTCAGAGGTGGGATTGAGGGCCCGCCTGCAGCCCCCTCCTGCGCTTTGCCCCAGAGTGAGCTACTTGGGGGATCATAGAATCATAGAATCCCTTGGGTTGGAAGAGACCTTTAAGATCATCAGGTCCAACCACAGCCTAACCCTGCCTAGTCCACCTCTACATCATAGCAGCCACAGATGGGCTACCCCATGCCCCCACCCCCCTATGCTGTGCATGGACACAGGCTGGGAGGGAGGGCCCACCATGGGCTCAGTATCCAAGGAAATCAGAATTGAGAGGAACTGGGATTGTTTCAACAATACATTTTGTGACTAAAGTCATTATGTGCAGAGAGATGTACGGGTAGCTGAAGGACAGAATTAATATAGTAAGTAATCCTCTCCCTTTAGCAATGTCTTTCTGCATGAAATAATGATTTAATGTCTAACTTTTTCTAGCATACACATTTCCTCATAACAAACACTTATAGGATATGCAGCTATTTATGTTTCAAGGCAAAAAGCGTGGAGTGTAATGGACTCTACTCTGACTATCTGTCCGTGAAGAAATTTCACTGTATCATGGGAAACAAGGAAAAACATTTTATTTGGAGGCAATTTTTTTCTATTTAAGCCATTCTTATCTTTGCCCTTGTTCTGTGTGAGAAGGGGTATCTGCATGCCTCTGAATTGCCTCTACTGTATGTGGGGCATCCCTGCTCTCCAGGACAGACTGCCTGGCAAGGAGCCCCAAGCTGCTCTTGAGCACTTCCCACAGCTGACCAACAGACTCATCCATCAGTTTTCCTGATGCCTCCAAACCAGCAGTGGGATGGCATGTGGAACCAACTCCAGGAACTGGTTACAGAGGCTCATGCATTGGCCTGTTTGGATCTTACAGCTGTCAAAAAAAGTAACCCTGTAACCTGAAGTAACAGAGGGCAATAAAACTCCCTGTGCTTGAGGAGGGGCCACAGTGTGGTGGTCCCTGGCACCGTGGCAGCAGAGCTCACCGTGACCCTGGGAAGAGGCAGTTACTCTCCTGCCAGCTAACCCCAGTTGCGCCAGTGCTGGCTGCTGGTCCCAGCTCTATGGTGGCTGTTCCACCAGCCCTCCCCATGTCTGGCTGCACTTACCAGGAGCCAACCAGGCCTCATGGCACAGAGCCAGCCCACAGCAGTGCCCAGAAAGCCAGTCCAAGGGGCAGGGTGCTGCTTTCTGAGGTGGTGGTGCCCAGCCCAGGCAGCCTTGGTGGCTCTGGAGCCCCAGTTAGATAGCTTTCAGCCCTGCTACTCCCTTTTCCTTCCACAAGATTAGTATCCAGAGCAGCAGAAGACAGAGATCTGTCCCATAGAGAGACTTGCCTCCAGGGTGTTGCTCTCCATACTCTCAAAGGCAGATCCTACAAACATCAACACGGAGCAGAAGAAATGAGCTTTTCCCTGGTAGTGACACTCTGCTTAAAAGCACTGATCCAGATAACACGAAAGATGTCTGTGTAATGAAGGCAAACGACACATCTGGCAATTTTCCACCCAACTGACAAAGATAAACAGTTATAAATATACCCCATTAATAGTTTAAGCATGCTTCAAAGCTTGTCTGGAGAGTCTGTGGGGCCAGCATGCAGCGAGCAGGCTGGTGCTCTGGACGGGCACATGAGCGGCAGGTACTACGGAGCTGCCAGGCTTCCAGCCCCTCATCAGCAGAAGCAAAATGAAACATGGTGGTGGCAGAGGAAGATTCTTCAAGGGAATGAAGCCCTAAGTGCACTGGACAGTCCTGCCAGGGCATCTTCTGCCACTCTGCCAGGTGCTGGCCAAACCATATCCCCCCTGGGTGTGGAGGTCCCACCAGCCCAGCCCCTGGCAGGTTGGCTGGTGCTCCAGTGTCACCCTCTCCAGTGTCCCTGAGCAGCCCCCAGCCTTGCTGAGCAGCTGGGCTCAGCTGGGGTTCAGCCCCAGTTTAACAAGGGGAAGCTAATGGTTGATTTTTGCCTTTATCTGTGAAAGCTACCTACAGAACTAGTTGCAGGTAATGAAAGCAGTGAGGAACACTCAGAACACCAAGGGTGACCACACTCACCTCTTGAAGGAGTTCTGAGCAGAATAAGCAGCAGAGATCAAGTCCTCTGACAGATTCAGCCTTTTTTTTTTCAGGGAATCTTTCCATTCACATGACAATTCCCTGGATACTGGTCCCTTGGAGTAATATTTGTAAGGTTTTTGCTGTCTCTGTGATCTGTGGCTTTTAGAATCACTGGCCAGAGCCTGGCTGTGTTGCCCATCTTACGGGAGTCTGCTCACAGAAGTGATGCTCATGGTCTTGGCTCTGGTGGCACAGTCTGTTCCCAGCAGGAACAACATGGTGTGTGTGGATCTGATGAGCAGGGGCTCTGCTGCACAGGGAAACTCTTGCTTGCTCCACTTCTGCTGTGCCCCAACCCCAGTGCGTGACCAGGATGCTGAGGGCACAGTCGCCCTGAGCTCCCTGCAGTACCTCGCTCTGTCTGGGAGCAGGGCACTGCTCAGCCCCCTTGGTCTGCAGCAGAGTGTGGGGTCCAGGGACCCTGGGCAGGGCCAGGCACAAGTGCCAGGGGTAACCCTGGCCTGAAATCCCCCACAGCAGTGAGAGCCTGGGTATGACCATGAGACAAAGAAGCCATTGCTTTCCTTACCTGGGACACACTGCCATCATTTCCCTCCCCAGTGACGAAGGGAATGGAAGGTGGTCCATGACCATGCAGCACATGGTCACACTATGGGAGATGGTGAGTGGGTTCCCACCTCCTTGTGAGAGCTCACCACTGCAGCTGCAAGGCTCCCACCACCTCCTGGGGCAGCAGAGCCTGTCCCCAGTGTCTTGCACGTCTTGGCAAGTCTGGCACTAGATGGCACCCCGATACGTCCTTCTCTGAGGAGAAGCAGGGTACGCAGCCTCCAGTGCAGAGCAAGGAGGGAAAGAGGGGGTGATCATCTTCCCTGTGCTCAGCCCCCAACCCCAGGGCAGTCTATCCCACCCGCTGGCCAAAGGGGCTCTGCCCTGGGCAGCCCGGGCTGTGCCCAGCAGTGGAGCGGGGGCTGCTGCAGAGTCCCTTCCAGCCAGGCCCTGCATGGACAGGGTCTTCAGGACAGCAGTAGGTGGGGCTGGGAAAGGCCAGAGGCTGTTCTGCCTCCAGCTCCCCTACTTCAGCAGTCTGCAAACCAGGGGATGAAGCCCAGGATGGGGATCAGACTTCAGTCTGGCTCCAGGCTGGAGGGCTGGCTGATGTTCCTGTCTAGGATATCTCTCCCCTGGTCCAGCACCATGATAGAGGATGAAGAAGTTCTGTTTCATCAGTGTTCTCACTTTACCTGGAAAGAAGTGTCTCATCATGGTTAATTCTTGCTAATTTAATCTAATTTCTCAGCACTGAGATTCTCTGCTCCACACTGTCCCATGGCTTCAGAAGCACTCATAGGCAACGGGCGCTGCTGAAGTATCACGACTACAGGGCCTGGCAGATGAAGATGAGCCACTCTCAGCAGATGATCTCCTTGAAGGAGGTCAAGCAATTTATGGTGTTTTGCCCAAGCACCAAGGATTCTGGCTGCCCTTTGCAGGATGACCTGTTTGTCTAGCAAAGGTTTACTGTCCAGCAGTTACTTTGTCTTAAAAGCCCACTGAGCCATCCATGGCAATTTCTTAATCCTGAGCACTGGCACCACGACAGCCTCCACCTAGCGTGATTCCAGTCTGTAAAGACAGTTCATTAGTGACTATGCAAAAAGGCTCTCTTTATCTGGGCTGCAATTTGGCCACTTTCCAGTTCACACAATCTGTTAGAGTTCACAGAATAGGAGGTCCTGCTGAGAGGGCCTTGGCAGTTTCTGAAGAGCTACAGCTCCTGAGTGCATACACAACAGCAAATACTCAGCTCATCCATTTGGTCAGAGGCCATCTCTACAGGCTAAGATAGAAAAATAGTTTAACTAAAATTTTCTTCTAGCAAAATTTAATAATAAAATCGTAAGTCTGGTGTTTTCCTTCCAGGTATGACAACTTAGGCGGCAAAGTAGATTTGTTAGATTTACAATATCAGAATTACTCTCAGAAAGGAAAAAAAAATCCCCACAACCATCACCCAAGCCAGTGTTTTCAGCGACATATATTAGAAATACTCTGACACCATGAGAACTGTGAGTTTTATCCCCATTCTATTAGGGAAAATGTCTTTTCATGCAACTCAGAGAGGGACTAGCATATGCCACTGGCTTCTCCTTCTGTCTTGCTCTGTTTGCAGCTGCAGAGCTCTCAAACCAAAGAGTCAGCCTTTGGTCCTGTCAAAAACTGCAGCATCCACTTCATTATTTTAAACACAGAAAGCAGTAAGAGCTGGAGCCGCGACGGAAACACGCACCGGGCAGGATTCCAGAGAGCTGGGTACAAACCATCGCACCGTGCCGGGGGAGAGGAGGCAGACCCGGTGACGACATGAACCCTGCAGCAGTGGGGACTCTTCTCCCATGATGTGAGCAGCTGAACTGCACCTCCTTGGAGGGCATTACGCAAAGAGACGCAGCCGGACCACGAAAGCCTGTGCCTTGCGAGAGCTTCCTGCGTGCCCACGCGCCTCATCCATGGCATCGCCGTTTTGGGAACCGTGGCTCTCCATCGCTGCTCTGTGCTGAGCTGTGCATTGGCATCAGTCAGGTGGAATTCCCCTTCCAGGTGGGAAAGGGCTTTTTGTGTTTTGAATGTGCAAGCAAAGAGCCAGGCCAAACAACAGCCTCACAGCCCTCTGCTCATGCTGGCCCAGTGATCTCCGCAGGAGCGCAGGGCGTTTGGAGGTTTAAGTGTGTGTGTGCTCGTGCTGAGGGTGTCTTAGGAGCTGTGCACCATTCCTGCTCTACCCAACAGCGTCTGCCTTAGCTCCTTCAGCTCCTGATTGCTGCTGTCAAATCGTTTCTGCTAAAGCCTTTTTCTCCTTGCTTGTGAAGCAGTTTCCATCCACTCGCCCCAGCTGTGCCCGGGCGATAGCAAATGCTCCTGTTGCGGGGCTTTACGTTTTCTGGAGAGCACCCACAGCCCTGTCAGTCATTTTGGTCATGCTCTCGGGTGATACTGGCAGTTCCCTTTAGATTCCCTTGGCAAGCACTGGCTGATTCAGGCCCAGAGCGACCTGTGTGCACTGGAGGTGTCAGCTCATATCCCAGGAGGAAAAGAGCAAAAGGAGACACATAGCTGGAAGGCAGCAGAGAGAAGCGGTGCTCGGGATGGTGCTTGTGTTTGGGTGTGCTCCCCCTATTAACACAATGATGACATACAATGTCATCTCCTCTCTCACATTAAGGGTGGCTTTACCTCCACTATCACAGAGCAACTCAAACAGATGTGATTCAGAGATGGGTTTCGGTTTAGGTGTGGGTGTATTTTGCCCAAGAGAAGCAGGTTGTCAACTCACTCTTAAAGTGTCCAGGAGAACAGCTCTGCCACCCCTGATAGTGCTGTGCATGTGGCTGCCACCCCAGTGCACTGCCTGCCCATGCTGGTTTCTGAGCCATTTACACTGTGGTCTCTTACAGGTCATGCATAAAATGCTGTTGGCATGTGTCAGCATCACTGGGCTCATCTGCTGCTGGAGCCTTCACAGTGCCACCGAGGAATCCTGTGTTCTCTGTGGGCAGAGCAGCTCAGATCCAGCCCCCACAGCACCTACAGCTTCTCTGGTATTCACCTTCTTATTAAGTGTTTAATAAGTTTGTGTAACTTTTTGTTAAGCAGCAAGGAAATGTTTTCCAGACGGAAGCTAATTTCAGCACATCCTCCTTGTGTAGGTTTGATGTTATGGAACAGTGAGTCTGTTGAAATAATTAGCATACAGCACTTCACTTACTCAGCTGATCTGCATATTTTGCTCTGAGAATGGGGGAAACCTCCAGGTGCTGGCAGGATGCTCGTGCAGTCGTGGCTCCAGTCCCACGGCAAGGTGGGCATGCATAGAGCCGTGGGCTTGCTGGGGGCCTGGGGGTACCTGTCTGACCCTGTTATCAAGCCAAATCATGGTAAGTGGGTCCTGCACAAGACAGTACTACCTCCTGCCAGAACCTGCATTCTCCCCACCCTGTGCCCAAAGCCAGCTGCCCCAGCAAGCAGACCATGCCAGCCTGTGCCCCCCTCCACCCCTGTCCCCCATGGCAGAGGACCAGTCTTGAAGGCCTGCAGCTCCCTCTGAGAATGTGCTCACAGGAAGACACAGACACACTTCTGGAATCCGGGCATTTTTTCATCTTGGCATGAAATTCTTCCAGAGATGATTATTTGAAAGATGAGTCACCAAATACAATAGCAGAGACACATCCTTGACTTACTGGCAGAGAAGAGAGATGTGACCAGCATTAAGTCTCCATGCAATGTCTCCATCACACAGTGTCTGGCGTTTATTCTAAACAGCTCTCAGTCTTGAGCAGAATTGTTTTTCACATCAGAAATCTAGCCACTTTTCTATAAGAAATGTTCCTTAATGAAAAGAAAGGCAGCCTGTGTGCACGGATGTAAAAATTGTTACCGTGTAGCTCTGCTCCGTACAGCTGCTGCCTGGCACAACCACACATGCACACATGGAGATGCACATTAGCTCCTCTGCATTGAGGTTATGGTCTGAAATGGGGCATAAATTCCTTCTGCCTTTGAGGAGCAGGAAGGTTACTTATTACATTTCTTTAATTTTCTCTCTCATTCTGCCTATTCCTCCTCACACGCTTTTACAGAAGCGTTTAACTGTGGACCCTGTGCCTCCTCCGTGGCCATGGCTGCACTGTGCTGAGGGGTTGCAGGGTGGGTTGGCCCAAGCAAGGGCAGCCCAAGCAGAGAAACCTGGTGGGAACAGGAGAGACACAGCAGCAGGACAGGGGGAGGGAGCAAGGCCTACAAGCTGCCCTGAGCAGTGCTCAAAGCTGGCCCAGTGCAGATGTCTGACCATACTCCTAAGCGCCCTAGACACCTGAGGAACCTTGCCCGGGGTAGAGCCATCCAGTCTGTCCCTCAGCACACACTTCCTTAAAACCCCCACATTGCCTCACACCTCATCCAGAGGTGGGGGTTGACCCTGAGGGTACAAAGCAAGACAACCCCTGCCTGGACCCCTCCAGCCTCAGGGCCTGGGGCAGAAGCCCCCCCTACCTCTTTGCTGGGACCAGAGGGGGACAAGGGCAGGCACTCATGGGGTGGGAGGTTTGGTTTCTGCACTGCCCCTGTGCCATGAAGGGGGATGCTGCCTTGTAGCCTATTCTGATTCAACAGCGTGTTCTGACCTTGATGATGTTGGTTTAACTAGGATATGAAATGCAAATATAGCCCAAGCTCAACAATTCTGGCACCCAGCAGAGAGATTGAAGGGTGGAACGCTTCCCAGAAGGGTCAGCAAGAGCAGGAAAAATTATATAGAGCAAATAAACAGAATAAAAGGCTTCTCTATTATCCTGGTGCACAGGGCTGCGGCTCCAGGGGACTGCGGGAGATTTTGCTGCTCTGAGGCTTATCCTCAGGGACGAGCTGCTGATCAGGAAACAGAGAAAGGGCTAAGGGCAAGGAGACAAGTTGTTTTTAAATAACTATAAGCCAGAAGGGAGTCACCCTCACTCTGCTCCTTGGCCAATGCTGCATCATCCATCACCCCACCCCACAGTCAGGGCGGTGATTTCCCTGGGACCTGGGGCCAGACCTTAGGAGAGGGTTTAATGTGCTATCAGGCTGGGGAAGGGGAAAGGCTCCTGACCTGTAGCCAAGCTGATCTCCTGCAGGGGAGGGCGGCTGCCATCACACCGACCTCCCAGCACTTCAGAGGAGCTGCTGTCACCTGCCTTGTAGGAAGCTGAATATCCCCAAGCTATGAGCTTCAGATGCCATGAGACACTTGGAAACTTTGAATTTAACAAGTGTAACCACCTGCTTTCAGATCAAGGTTGGATTTGCACATTGTCAGTAATTTTTAGCAAACCCATCCAGAATGCTAATCCTTGCTCTGCACCTCCCAAGCAGAGCAGCTCGCTCCCCGGCTGGGAGGGTCAAAGCCCTGCGTGTTTCAGCTCCACAGGGACAGAGGGACCTTGTGCTACCAGCTCCAAGACTGCTCAGAGGCACGGGACTGTGCAAGCTGGCTTCTCCCGCAGGCTGGCAGGGAGCCAAGCGACAGTGCTTGGGGAGGGCGATGTCACCCGGGGTGAGGTTGTCTCCCTTCTCCTTATGCCGTTACAGAGCTGGTATCCTTGTTTGCACTGGAAGCAACTTGTAGATCAGATTCAGCTCAGACTCCGACAAGCTTCCCACCTCAGGGGACTGCAGGGACTTCTCCAAAGGCTGCTGCATCCAAATCACTACAGTAGAACCGCATCAACACGTGGCACACTTGTGTGTGCAAAGCTGGAAGGTGTTGCAAGCAGCTCTGCCAGGCCCTGGAGCAGCCCAGGGTGTGCACAGGTACGATGCTGAGACACATCCTGCATGAGGATGACAGCAGGGCTGGAGAAGGGGCTGTCTGCATGCAAGGAGCAGCTGGCACACCTGCCTTCAGTGGGGTCTGGGGGTTACCACAGCCATAGTGCCCTCAATGTCCACCAGTACACACCTCAAAGATCCACGAGCAGTGGGTCAAGGGACACAGCCCTGCAGCATTCATACACCCACCCAGCCCATCACACCCCACTCTGTGACTCCTCACAGGGAAGCACAGGTGGATGTGTGTTTGGATTCAGACAAGACTGCACTATGAGAACCCTGTGAGGGATACGCCGATGGGTACCGTGGGTTGGGGGGGCAGAGACAGAGGCCGGGTGGATGCTGGGCAGAGGAAAAGCTGTGGGCTGGTGTGTCTGGCTGCCACAAGGCAACCCCAATGCACCAGCCAGGGGAACCCCAGGAGAGGTTTGAGCCGAGAGGAGCACCCTCATTTAGGCATCTGCAGTGTCATTGTGACTTTATTAAAAATTTAAAACACAAATTACAACATTCACTGGGGAAGAATCGCTTTCCTACCAATTACAGTTAATAGGGTAAAATTAATGTACCAATTAATATGGCTGCCTCTAAAACTCAGTCTAATATGTTAAATACTGTTCCTGCCTCTGTAAATGCAGAAAAATAAAGTGATGATCAGGATGGGAGCTAATAAAGTTTTGCTTCTCTGTACTTAAACTATTTGGCATCACTGACTTAAGGCACAGGAAAAAGGAGATTATTTAACATTTTAAGGTTTGTAAGACCCATAAATCATTTCATAGATGCCATATTTGTTGAAAAGGATAGAATACATTCAATTTTACAGTATATTAAACTTCATCTAATTTGAACGTAAGAACAGACCAGCAAAATAAATGACCAATTTCTGAAGCAGAAATTACCATTTGGCTGCTGCCATTATGAAGCTGCTGGTATTTTATCATGTTCTTAACATAATATTGCTTGTCTATTGATGCATAGTTATAGTGCTAGTCCAAATTGGAAGGCGGTGAAAGAGGACAGTGCAGAGTTTTTTTTTAATAGGCATCATTTGTCAGATGTTATTTCAGAGGTCTTTGCACTGATGATAATATGCAGATTAAAGCAGAAGTAAATAGGAAAAGAAAAAAAAAGAGCTAGAGAAAGAAAGGCAGAAAGGGAATGAGAATTTCAGCATATTCTGGCTATAGCAGACAGGCAGGTGGACGTGGCCCCAGTGGTTACAGATAACAGTAATTAATCTGGGTTGAAGGGTTTCTTCTGAAACCCTGCCATGTTTGACAAAAGGAGGCATCCTCCTCTGAATCCCAATGCTGCTGGGACCCATGGGACAAAGAGCAGGAGTGCTCAGTCCCCGTGGTAGGACCCAGGGATGGAGCACCAGTCCCTGCCCTGCAACATCCCTCCATCTCCACCTCATGCTCCTCCCCTCCAGCAGCCACAAATTTAAGCACAAATAAAAATTATGATTCGTTTGCAAAACAGGAGGAAGGTATCTCCATCCTCCAGAGTTCATTGTTCTGCTAGACTTGGTATTATAGTGGCAATATATTACAGAGAAGAAAAATCAGCTGGCTGCATTGCCTCCAGAATGACAATGGAAAGCCACAAAGTATGATGGAAGCTCTGGCTGGAGATCTCCGCCAGGGCGCTGCGAAGCCGATGGGAAGCATGCTCATGGGGAAGGAGTCCCACAGAGCCTGACCCCACAGCCCCCTGGCAACCAGCAGCCATCTGACAGGGGATTGCCCCAGAGCAGGGCAGCTCTGCTGGCACAGGATCAGCTGTGCCCACACCCCTCAGCCATGGAGGCAGCCAGCACACCTCTGACCCCAGCATCTGCTCCAGCCATGCTCCTGGGCACAGCAGCAGAGCAAAAATGCCATCCCACAAAAAAAAAACCAAACCCAAAAACTCAACAAAACCAGCAAGATGCTTCATCTGTACGAAGGATAATCATCCTGTTCCCCAAAGCCCTGAATTTCCCTTGATGAAGGGTTTCTGCTGCTGGTGGAGGGGACATGCGTGGGCAGCAGCACCACTGCCACTTTGCCACATGCACAGGTACCCTGCAACGACGTTTAATAAGAACAACTCTGAGCCTGGATCTGCTTAAACCAAATGAATTGCTCAGATATTAGAGCTGAAATGGTGTTTCACGACTGCAAATGTGTGCAGGGATATATTGTGCTGTAACATAGATTTCAATTGCTTTCCAACCTTCGGTGTGATGATGTGACATTACGCTCCGCTGTCAGAGTTTGCCAGCATGCTCTTACTTTTATTTTCTCCTGTTAAATATGGTCTTTGTTGCGCTTCATTGATCTCTGAGCATATTCTGCTGTTTACAACTTTGATAATCTTTGTGTAATCTTCAGGGGTAATTGAATTCTGACAAACATAGCTGAATTTTAAACACCATGCAGATTTAAGTACATTGAAAAGCCACGATATGAAAGTCAAACCTGGAGACGGGGAGAAGCACTTGCTCACAGCTCCTTTTCTGCAAATCTGGAGCTGAGCCATGTCCAGACCCCAAGGATGTCACCAGCAAGTTAGGAGACACTGCAGTGGGTAGGACCAGACTTACCCCAGAGTTTAATCCCAAGTAGTAAATATCATGACATGTAACGATTGTTGAATATGCAAGAGGCAATCCCAAAACGGTTCTGCATTTGCGCAGAGTCCCAGGGAATTCCTCTGGGTCTCACTCTCTGCTAGGACAGGATACAGTCAGCAGCTATCAATCTTTGTTTAAATACCTAGAGAATTGCCCTTGTACAGATAAATTATTGGTTTTATGGGCATATTTTGTGAATTAGACAAGGGGGAAAATGTTCTGGTTGGATTCTGATGTAAAAGTTTTTTTGCAGAGCCCTAGGGGCACACGCACAGTGCTTTCATAATCATTATCATTATTTATTATTTGCCAGCACCAGGAATGTGCCCAGCACAGCACACGGCTGGTGCCACGTTCCCAGCACCAACAGACCACAGCACAGATCAAACCTCCCCCTCACCGAGATGCAAACACCACATCCCCCTCTGCCCTGAACCCAGACACGGTGCTTGTCCCTCCCTCCTCTCTCAGCTGACCCCAAGTCACTGCAGTGAGTTGTAGCCTCCTTTCAGTGGCTGGAAAAACAGATGTCTTGCTTGAGGACATCTGATTTTTGATGCATTTCCTACAAACTTTAATTTCCCAAACCATCCTCGCTCAGGATGTAGGGACTGCTCAAGTATGCTATAAATTAGTATGCTAGCAGAGCTTCTCCTGGAAGGTGGATAAGCTCAGCCAGACAAGAAGGAGCCTCCAGAAATCTCAGTGCTGGAAGGGAAAACTTGCTCATCTCCTGCTATTTGTGCTGGAGCTCCGTGTCTCCGGTTTATTGCAGTGGCAGCCTCCGCACAGCAAAGATTTCCTGCCGAAGGGTCTGAGAGACACAGAAGGGTCCCTGCACAATCGAAAGAAAAGGAATTAAAGGGTTTCTGGCTAGAGAAAAGGGATATTGAATCTAATCCGAGCTGGTGTAATTTGGAAATCCAATTGCATTTGTCCATCAGCAGAGGGATCAACAGGCAAGGGGAGCCAGGATGCTGCAGGCAGCCTGAGCCCGCAGGAGAGGTGGGGGTCTCAGCCCCATGGGGCAGGAGGAATCCCAAGATTGGCCAAAGCCTCTTTGCACAGCTACAGCCTTTCCTCAGAAGGGTTTTACACAGACTGGCACTGACAGGACAAACAAGAGGGAGAAAGCAGCTCGTCACAAACCCTCCCTCCCACCACCACAGGCAGCACCAGGAGATGCAGGGATGGAAAAGCAGACTGCCCACGCACACTTCATCCCCGTGGGGTCTGCTGGGGCTCTGCACTGAAGCAGTCCCCCAGGGAAAAGCACAGGCTTCCCTGCACCTCCTTCCTTGGAGGATTTCCAGAGCTCAGATACCTCCTCATATTTCACTTGCCCTGAGTCATTACACTAATAGAGCCAGAGTTTTTTCAGGTCCCTGATGGACTCCAGTGATCTGACTCCGGCTTAGCCCTTTGCAAAAGGCTCCTGTAAGATACTTTCCTACTGCTTCCCCCAAGGAAGGAGAACTCAGAGGCCTCAACGTATTTCAGATGTCAAACATAAGTTACTTTGCACCCAGGCTTTGGTAGAAGCAAACTAATCAAAGTTTGGTTGCAAAGCCCCCAATGTAGGGTGACCTCTGCACTTGGAGAGCAGGTTACAAGGCTGCTCACTGAGGAAGGTGCCACCTCAGCAGCTTTGCCTCTTTCCAGCCCATAGGGAAGTGCAAGGTGATAAAAATGGGAAATACTCATGTGAAGGTGCCCACAGAGCAGCCTGTCCTGACCTGTGCAGTGAGCCTCTGGTCCCTTCACAGGCAAGGAAACAAGAGCAAGGAAAACAGAGCAAGGAAACCAAGGACCAGACTCTTGGGCTCAGGCATGTCTCTTTGCAGGACTGAGGGACCCCAAAAGGCCCCTATCCTGATAGGGAGATGGGGAGGGGGGTGTGACTCCAGAGGCAGCATGGTTTCCTCATCCCCTCCCCATCACTGGCCCTGGAGTTCCTCCCAGCAGCACGATGCTGAGCATCCCACCAGCAGGAGAGCTGGAACAGAGCCACTCACAGCCATTATCCCCCCACACATGCTTTATTTCCTGAATTAAAGAGCAGAATTATAATGAGACTTGACGTTAAATTCCATAAAAAGTCAAGCTAATCAGTGACCAAACCTGTAATTGATTCTTTTGCTAGTTCAATACTTAATGCTACATGTTAAGCAATAGGATTTTACAATTTGCTAGCACTTCACTTACAGAGAATTAAGCAATAAAAATCCATTCTGAGCACAAACAGCAGGAAGGGAGCCATGGTCGCTAATAAGTGAACAAGCCAATAAAGTGGCTCAACACTTGCATCGATATTGTGTTTTTCAAAATACCTATCCCTGTAGGATACATGAAGCCTCTAACACATGCATGTGCCCTTTGAACAGCCCCCACTCCCCCCCTCCAGGAGATAACACTGAGGCAGGAAATGCCATGGACCGGGTCTGGGAGGCTACAGATCACTGCTAGAGCTGGGGGGCTGGAGAGCCTGCAGACCACATCACAACAAAGGGATCACCCCACTCCCCCCACATCATGGCAACCCATGGAAACCCCTCGGGCTGTCATCAGCCACACAGAACTTGAGACAGAGCCGTGCCCCAGGGTGTGGATGGGATGGGAAGTAGCAGAGAAAGTAGGACCCACATCCATCCATCCAGTGGTTCCTTAGCAGGGAGCAGAGCTGAGCTCCTGCCAGCCACCCCTGCACCAGAGGGGACACGAGGTTTAAAAATATCTCTGCTTTTCAGAACTGGTGTTTTGCTTTTAAACTTATTGCAATATTTTCTTCATTTTATTCCAGGCAAAATTCAAAACAAGGAAACACAGCTTCCACAGCCATCTTCCACAAACAGATATCAGAACTCAGTTAAAAACAGTTTGGTTTTCTAAACACAAAATTGCTAGGCTTTTGATTGTTTTTTTTTTTAACCTACTGTTCTCAGAGACGCTTTCCCCGTTAGCCTTTTATTGCTTTTCAGAACAAGTCAAATCTTTGTCTCAGAGCAGCAAGGTGCTTCTGCTGAATGATTAACCTGCAGCAGCAACAGGAAAGCCATCAGCAGCAGGACCCATGCATCCCCACACAAGGAGCACAGTCCATTCATTTCCCAATTCTTGTGCTGACCCCCAGAAAAAAACCAAAAAAAGCCCTTTCAAGCCATGACTTGCTGCTTCCAGGACATCGCTACGAGGCAGGGAGAGACAGTGCACAGCGGCCTCACCATCCACTCCTCACAAAATGACAGCATTTTACAGAGCTCTAAAAAGGCTATTTCTCCTCCAGGAGGGATGGTTAGCAGGGCTTTTCTCTGCTTGATGGGATGCAGAGGAGCCTGGTGCAGAGGTGTTGTCCTCACCCAAGCCACCGCAGCCCAGCTTGCTCCCTGGGGGCACTGACCCCTTCAATTCTACAGGCGGGCAGGGGAAGGGGGTGCCAGGCAGGGACCCCGCTGCACACACAGCTCCCGTCCTCGTGTCACCCCACCACCCAGGAGTGCAGGCAGCTGCTGTGGGGCAAAGCATCCTCCAGCAGCTCTGGATGCCCCGTGCCTTGGCAGCGTGCACGGCGCTCCGACACGTTTGACTTTGGACAGGGTCTCTGCGGAGCCCTGCGCCGCCTGGCAGGAGAGACACGCTTCGGAAATGCAATTATTATCGTACGGGAGCGCCCGTGCTCCCGGCCCCGCAGGGGTTGGGCATCCTGCTGCGATGATTCAGGGAATCTGGAGGCACGTCCTGTGAATTCCACTGAACTGCTGCATTAGGCGAATACCTCAACGGCTGCCAAGCCAGCCACGTGCTGTCAGAGCTGCTTTACATCGCCCAGACCAGAGGCAGCAGACGCTCATAAATAGCAGTCATTTTCTCGGCTGCTTTCAGCACTAACCCTGCACTGCCCATACATCTCACCCCAAGCCCACAGCAACACGTGCTGCACACCCAGATCCATTTTCCTGGGCTCTCTTTGGGGGCACTTGTCAGATGGCTGCAGAGATGCTGCAAAGGTGCCTCCTGAGCCACGTTAGAAACACCCTGCACCAGGACGCTGACCCTTTCTGATACACTGCCAAGCCAGCCTGTGTGTTGCACACAAAGCTGCCTTTTGAGGAACAAAATGCCGAGCAAGGAGAGCCTGATTATGCCCAAGTCCAGCCCACAGTACTACAAAGCCTTCCCACAGCAGCCCCAAGCCAGGGACGCTGTGCCGTAGAACTGAAGTGCTGAAACGCAGCAAGGAAACAGATCTATGGCCCCAGAAAAAGCTTCTGAATTAAAACTAAGTAGTAGTAAATCTCTGTTTTAATAATGCAGATTAACACCACTGAGAGATGTGGCAGAACAAATCAAATCATCCTGAGCTGGAGGAGAAAAAGAAATAAAACCCTATCACAAGGCAACAGCACTGGACTGGGGGGGCTGCAGGAGCCCGCAGGCAGGCACAGGGCGATGGCACAGCCGCCGTCAGAGTCCCAAGGAGCCGCTGTCGCTGCTATCGGAGACTGCAGGCAGCACGGCTGGGTCCTGGAGATTACATCTTCAAAATATACCTGGCTAATGAATTTGTGTCTGACAGCTTCAAGTGTTAGACAATTTGTACAGTACGAGAATGTGTCTGAACACTTGTCACTAAAGACTTGTAAAGGAGTGCTGTGACCACGCACCAGGCGTGCCCCACATCTATTACAGGCACATCCATCACGTCCCGCAGGCACGTTATGGAAATAGCTGGAGTGTGCGAGTGATGTGCTGCTGCCAGCGTGGTGGGGACGCCATCCCCAATGCCCCACCCCATCCCTTCACCCTCCACAGTCCCAGTCTGGCTGCGCTCAGCTGTCTGGTGGGGGGACTGGAGGAAGCAGAAAATGACAATTGTGGTTTAAAAGCCTCTGCCACCTCCCAGGGAACCAGCTGAGGTGCCCATGCTGATGGAAGGTGTCTAGGCAAGGTCAGGAGCCCTTGGAAGCAGACAGAGGTTACAGGACAGCAGAACATGATCTGGCAGGGTTAATAAAGAGGAGAGCACAGACTTTTGGAGACAAAAATTCCAACAACAGCAGATCCTACTTCAAAGGCACCAATTTGTATGTACCTTTTCTACATATATTCTGCAGGTATTTTTGTTCTGCACTCAGAACCCTTGTGCCTGTGTGTCACACAGATAAGTGCCCTCAATCAGCAACTAGCTGAGGATGTCACAGCAACAGTGGCTACAACAGTTCTCAGTGTCCCAGGCCTGAGAAATTCATGTCCCTAACACTTGGGAAGGGGCAGAAGGAAAAAGTGTCCATCCAATTCTCTCTTCTGTTCAGGCTGGGGGAATTGCAGGGGAAGAAGTGAGGAACTCGATGCTTAGAAAGGCTGAAGAGGAGAGCTGTAGGCAGTTGGCTGGGGAGCAACTGCAACCTCAAGGAAAAACAGGTCAGCTCAGAGGGAGGGGGGAGCATAGTGATTTAACAGACAGGGATAAGTCCAGCTGGTGTGGAGCAACTGAAAGGCCTTGTCAAGCAACCCCCACCTCTTCCTCCATGGAGATTACAAGTTGGGCTGATTAAGGCAATTACACTGATGTACTTCTGTGAGGTGTTTGGCACTGTATCACATGCCATTCCAAGTGAAATATCACGCTGCACAACACAGCCCGAGCTAAATGGATTAAGCGGCAACTGAAGCATCTGTCAATGAGGAATCCCCATCAAGGAGGCATCTCCTGGGGACAAGCACTGCTCAGCTGTGTCACTGGTACAGATACACCAGACAGCCCTGCCACATGGGACCTGGGCAGTCCATTCAGATGGACATCTGGAAGTTCAGTACTACTTCAGCACCATCCTTCCCTGACCAGGCTGGCAGCAAGAGCAGAACTCCCCAGGTGCTGGGTTCAAGAGAGTCAGCCAGGACATGGGCCTTTCAGGACATGGAGAGATGTGAGCCTCCCAGAAACATTTCTCCAGATGAGATACTTTGGGCAGCAGCAGATCTGACCCCACCACTCAGGACACACACCCAGGTGTCTGGGGCTGAGCCCCTGCTTCACAGCATTCAGTGCTGCATCAGCAACATTTCCCCTCCGACAACCAGCACCTTACCGGTAAGGTTTCCGCTGCAGCTCAGAGTCTTCAACCATGAAATTATATGACTCTATTTTGACCTCACATTTTCTACAGTTAATATCTCCTACAGAATATACACCACAGCTCGGGGGCATTTCTCCAACGCAACCAACAAGAAGTGCAGTCCCAAAATGAGATCTCCACTAATTCACCAGGACGCCTTTCCCCCTCTTCAGAGGGCCTCAACACCAAGACCAGAAACTCGCCTGCTACACCGAGGTCTCCAACAAGTGCCCTCTCCTGCACCTAACACCAGGGCCTGCTTGCATGCCTTTGTGTTTGGAAGGGTGCCATTGGGGATGGCACCTGTTTCCCTTTGCTCCCATTCATACACTGGGATTGTCCCCACCAGCCCATCCCGGCACTGGTGCTCCACCAGTGTCTATACCTGCCCCAGAGAAACACTGTGCTGTGAGAACAGGACAGAAGAGGGACAGTGAGCTCCAGCTTACATGGGGCTGTCTGGTGGAGTCCTGCCACTTTCAGAGATCCTCTGGAACTCACACCATGAGTCACAGGCAATGCTACAGGCAGTGCAGTCATCTCACAGCCCCAGATGGCTCCAGTAAAGGCTGATCCCAAGGAACATCATGGGCCAGCTCCTCCCTGGAGTGCTCATCTCCAGCCTGAGCCAAGCATGTTGCAGCCACACACAGCTCCAGAGCCACAGGATCACTTCAAAAGTGATGCCCTGGTCTCCTGAGAAAAGGGAAAAACCTTGCTTCTGATACTCTTCAGATTGCTCTAGCAATCGAGAAGCATCTGATCTTCCAGGAGACTGATAGGGAGAGGATGCTGGTGTCATTATCAAGTTAATTAGAAAAACTCAAATGGAGCTTTAAACATTTTTATAATACATTTGGGCCTTTTTGGCAGGATTATTGCATCTTTTGGGTTTCTATTTCCCATTAAAGCGTTCTCAGTAGTGCATATATAAAAGCCATGTGATCTTGGCTCCTTACTGCTTTTTTCTTTTTTTTTTAAAGACATCTTTTTTCGAGTAAGATTTATTAAATATTGTAATCAGTTAAATTCTGGCAGCTTAAACATTTTCTTTAATAGCCTTGTTAAATGTGGATTAGATTCAAAATCCCTGCCTCTGAACTCTTGAGCAGCAGTATTTATATGCAACTTAAAAAAAATTAAAAGCTTTACAAAGTGGTAATTACTCCTCTGCTGCAGGAGGAAAGAGGCTGACTTCCCATGTTATTTTAAGGCAAGCTTTCCAGCCTCACCCTTCTTGGGTGATGCTACACAAGCACAACTTATTCTTCATGGAGTATCCTCAAACCAAGTTTTGGGAAGCATCCCTTGCAGAGCCCATGCTACATAAAACACTATCAGCTTTGGAACAAGACAAACAAGCTGCACATCCCTGTGATGTCAGAAACAGCCAGAAGCCCTTACAGGACACCACTCCTGCTAAAACCCTCAGCAAGTATGACCCCTTCCCTCCCCATGCCAAAAGCAGCCCATTAGGAGCCCACACAGACAGCATCCTACCTGGCAAGTGAGTCCCTGGTGCAGTTGGTCCCCAGAGGAAACAGATCAGAGCCCACCAGCAGCAGCTTCTAAGGAGGATGCACTCCCCCTTTTATAAGCTGAGCCCAGCAGCCACCGGTGCAACCCATCAGCTGCTCTGAGACCTGATGAGCAGCAGCTGGATCTTCTCTGTGGAGTGGGTTTCTACTCTTTTAGTGCTGCTCTGTCTGTTCTCTACCTCTCACTGGCCTTCAAAAAGCCAAGCAGAAACTGGAGAGACCAGGCTGGACATTTGGATCCCACTGTTAATTGCAAATGCAAACCTATGAGTGGAGAGGGAGGTCTGACTGCTGCTCACACCCCCACCGAGGTCTGAAGAACCTGCCCTGGCTCCCAGAGGTGCTCAGAGTTCACAGCAGCATGTCCTGTGGGGACCCACACCCCGGGCAGCGGCAGGGTGACCCCACGCAGAGGACTGCACAGTGCGTCCCAGCTGCGCTGGGACAGCAGCCTGAAAGCCTCTCTGGCCAGAAGGCAGGATTACACAGAATGTCAGGAGCTGGAAGGGACCTCAAAAGATCATCTAGTCCAACCCCCCTACCTGAGCAGGATCACCTCAATTAAACCACACAGTATTGCTAAGCCTCCATCCATCAGATGGTCTTGAAGCCAGGCAGAGGGTCTGGGGGGTGCCCAGAGGGTGGGTCAGCTTGTGGGCAGCACCTGAGACTCTCAGAAGTAAAGTTACCACCGTGTGAGTTACAGGAGGGTGGTTCCCTGAGCCGTGCTGGTGTGCAGCGCTTACCTTCATGTGCACACCAGTGCAACAGGGCCCACGCACGGCTGCAGCCTCACCTGGGTGGTACCCAAACTCCTCAGTTCCTGGGGTTGGAAGTATGAGCTTTGCTGAGTATTTCTGAGGAGCAGAAGGCACCTTTGGGAACCCTAACTGGGTTTTAATGAAGCTTTTTGCCATTGAATGTAAGTCAATTTTCTTGGAGTGATTATCCTATCTCCAGAGGGTATTGTAGGAATAGATGAGAACTAGAGAGGGACAAGAATAATATCAAGGACTGGAAAAATTCTCGAATAAGGAGAGACAGAAAAACAAGGTAGAAACAGAATGAATAAATAATAAATGGTCTTGAAGAGACAGCCTGGGAGCTCCTCTCATCCCACTCTCATAACAAAGGAAGAGAAAACATGCTGTGGAATTAAAAGGTGGAATAAAGGGGAATACTTCTCTCTTGTGAGCTGTAACAGGTGTGTGAGTCCCAGAGCAGCACAAGCCCAGGTGCCTTCCCTGGGGACCAGGGTGCTTTGCTCTGCCTCGTGCCTGCAAAGTGCTTCAACCCCAGGGCTGCAGAGGGAGAGCCTGGCAGCCTTGCATGGCTTTTGTCCAGACTGAAACCTGCAGGAGAAGGTGGTCTTCACTGAGCTGGAGAGAAACTCGGACTTCAGGGTTTTTAGGGCTGAGGACTCTACAGACGGGTGCACAGAAGGATGCTCTGCTGATGCCCTGACATGCAAATGCTGTGGTCCCACTTCCAGGTGCCAGCTTCCACCCTCTGGGTCTGCAGGTGGCACCCACAGGAACTGTCACCAAGCCACAGGAACAAGTAGATTTAAAATGTGTGAACACAGAAGGAGGTCCATGAGCAGATTTTTCTCATCTCACAGTCAGTCCTGTGAAGCTGGCTACTGGGGATGGGACTTCAGGGATAAAGAGCCCTCTTCAGTTCTGCACTAGAGAATGAAGTCTTCCCTTTTAAAATTCATAAACCAACACAGAGCATAAGTTAAAAAATAAGGATCCCTTATTTACATATATCACTGTAACAACCACTGTGCTTGTTATGAATTATTTAGCATAATGCACTTTCACACTGTCCCTGCTTGCTCAGTGGCCTCCTCTCAATTAGGTGTTTATGGCAGAGGGGTCAGTAATAGCAGGTCAGTTAAAGTGTAAATAAAAGTGACACTGGGAGATATGCTGGAGCATTTATTTACACTGTTGTATTACTGTAAAAGTGTGGTTATGAAGACCAAGTCCTAGCATGTTTACTTGTGATACAAAAAATGTGTTTAGCAAAACGCACATTAAAGATGATTTACCCAGAGCAGACGCAGTGGGTTCAGCTGGTCAGAGTGTGGTGGTGCAGAGCCCTGCTGCCAGCTGCCCTCAGCCCTGGGCACAGCACTCTGCCCTGGTCAGGGGTCTCCCATCCCTGTCAATGCACCTGCCTGGCCCCCACTGCTCCTCTCTCAGCAGTAGGGATAGGAGTTGCAGCAGAGTTTGGAGGGGTGAGAGAGCAGTACATGAGGAGGCGCTCATGATGCCTGACAGGATGCGTGAGGCTCCTGCAGTATCACCCAGGCTTGGGATGGTGTAGTCCCTGACAAGCTCCAAGTCCATGGATCCACACAGGCATGAGAAAGCAGCCAGGAAAAGTTCTTCAAATGAAGCAGTTTGTGGCAGAAAGAAACTTCATGACATTGAAACTTCTCACAAACTGACTTTGGTTTTGCTAATTTATTTGGGTTTTAAAAGGATGGTGTTTTCAGCAGAAGTTTTGGTTCTCTTCCACTTAATGTTCTTTAAAAGTACAAATTCAGTAGGTTCTTCCTTTTGGACCAAATAAAGTACTTCAACCATGTAGGAAGGTTAGCCTTTGTTTCATGTTTTACAGGGCTTTCCATTTTGCTGAAGTTTTTGAAAAGTTGTTTAATGTCAAGCCAATGTTTCTGGGCTTTTTGAGCTGCTAGCAAATGGAAAAATCAGCTTTTTTCATACCACTCCCCTGGACAATCTCCCAGTTGGCAGCTTTTCCTCCCCTTTCTGTATGGCAGCCTCCATCCCCGGTCGATCGATCTCCACGAGCGCAGCTCCTCAATGCTGTGTCTGCTGCGGTACAGCTCCGGCTCCGGCTCTGGCTCCCCTTCTGCTACCCAACGCCAACAGGGCTGGGCTCCCAGGAGACCCCACTGCCACATCCTTCAGCCAGGCAGGGATCCCACCTAGGTCTGCAATGGTCCACAAATTCACCTGCCATGAGTGGGATTCCCATGCATCAAAAATCAAATTGCTGTCAGCAATGCGGCCAGCCCAGCCTTGTGTTTCCCTTTGCTGAAGGAGGCTCTGAATTAAAATTCCCATGGGGAGGGACAGCACCAGCATCTGCTGCTGAGAGGTCACTTCCTTCAGAAAATCAGGGACTGGCTGCTGCTTTCCCACTGAGGCAGGTGGGTTGGGCATCCAGCCTCTGCCTGGCTCCAGACGGCCGCAGAGTGGGGCTGGAGGCTGCCCTACCACAGCAGGATGGGAACGGGGGTCCCGTATACCCTGGCAGCCAGCGACTTTCCTGGGCTCAGGTGCAGTTTTTCTCATGAACTATTATTAGCCCTGTATGTGAGGTGATAATAACAAGACATTAATGGGAATCTGTTTGAGTGCCACTGTGTGGCAAGATCGTAAATTAATGGCCGTTTCATTTATTGTCATTTTATCCATAACAAGATGCTGATTTTCCCCCCGGGATAATGAAATTGGTCTGTAAGAACCATAAATCCTCACCATGGTGCAAGGCTGGAGCAAGGTGTTGGATTAACGGGCTAATGACAGAGATGTGAAAGCTCATGAATCGCGCGGCTGCGGGCGGGAAGAGCGGGTGGCCACGTTGGGGGGGCCCACGCCGACACCTGCGCCGGAGCATTCCTATGGCTAACGGTGAGTTATTGGTGAGTTATTTGAGATGCCAGACTAGGAAGATCCATACAGCCCTCCTGGCATGCCCTTGGTGACTTGCAATTTCTGCCCACAGAAAATCGGTTTTTAAGGCAAACCTGTTGTACCAAAAGGGCCCAGGGTGTTTGCTGACCTTCATCCCCATCAGGGATGTCCCAGTCAGATGTTGCCTGCCCTGCCCATGGCATGAGCAGTTCAGGGTCAGGCAGGAGGGTGAATTGATGGCTTCTGCTCCCTTTGCCTAAAGCATAAAAAGAAAACACATGCTGGAAATTTATGGGGTTTACTGAGCTGAAATACCTCCTTTGCTACATGTTTTCTTGCCATTCCTAGGATCATCAGCCAAGGACCTTTGATCTGTGGACAGGTATGACTTCAGAATAACGACTGTCTGGAAATAAAAAGTAAAAGTTTACCACAATTAAGTTTGTAATGGGGGAAAAAAAATAGTTAGAGCTCTTAGGATGATGACAATCCTCTCCATCCCACTGCAGATGTACCAGCCGCAGCTGGAAAGAAAAACACCTCTCCTCTTACCTGTCCCTGTGGTGAGCTGGTGGTGGTGGTGCAGGCTCTCCTAGACAGTGATCTGGGCATCGGGGAAGACTCCAGGTGGTCACTGATCTGAGCACTCGCTGCCCTGGTCATGCTGGTGTGGCACCACCTTCTTGAACCCGAGTGCTTTAACCATCTGCCTGGTGTCTGCGGAACATTTGCTCCTTTCCCTGTTTCTCTGTCCTCATCTCGCCTTCCCATTCACAAAACGATCAGGCTGAGTGAGCTTCACGCTGCACAAGGTGGGAAACCTTGCCGGGGTCAGCTGGGCAGAAAGGCTTCACATGGCCAGGACTACCCTGTAGAGGAGACCCTCAGGACCCCAGGGAGCCCTCTGAAACCGGCCCCTCCTGAGGCAAGTGATGAGAAGGGCTTACAGCTTTTTTCTTTTTCTTTCCTTTCATAATTCAGAAGAGATATCATTTTAAATATTGCTATTTTTCTCACTCATATGTGAGAAATATTAACTGGCCAAACTTTGCTGTGGCTGTCACCATCCTTTTAGCAGCGTGATTGCCAGTGGGGGATTTATAGTCCTCCCCGCACCTGGGTTATTTGAGTTTTGCTTTGCTGCAGGGCCAGGGCAACAATAAATTTCCTTCTCCTCTGGAACATGCTCTAACCTTTCATTTTCTAATAAAGCGTTAAACCTTGGAGCAACCCACACTGGCCTCGGTGCTTGAGAGGAGAGGAGCTTCGGCTGAGCCGATGAGCCACTTGCCTCAGGCTGGAGGGCACCGTTATGGGTGCAGCAGCTCAGATGAATTCTGGCTTCCCTTTCCAAGACGAGACCCCTCCCCAGACAGAGACACCCCCTGCCCCTCCCCAGGCAGGGGCTGCATCCTGCTGGTCCCCAGCAGCACTGCATCCCAGCTGGGCTGTCAGGGGTGCTGGGGTGGTGTTAGGGAAAAGGAGGACATGCTGTGCCACGCTGCTCCCATCAGCCTGACTTGCTGAGTGGGGGGCTGGGCATGACCTGCTTGTCTGGGCAGGGATGGCAGAAACAGCCTGGGTAAAAGTGAGGGTGCTGCTGGGCAGGAGGCATCCTGTGATACTCTTCAGAAGCAAGCCACCTGCCAGCTGGAGAAATGCTTGAAGGCACCAGGGGGGGGAAGTGCAGGAGAAGCTCCCAGACCTGCCTGGTGAGACCAGCCCAGGACAGAGCAGCCTGGGGATCTCCCCCACCCCAACACAGCCCTACCACCTGCTCCTGCCCACACTCCTGCAGTGCACAGTGTCCCTCATCGAAACAGGGTTTGTTAGGTTGAAAAGGGTCCTAGCCAGCAGCCTGCAACCACTCATGCCACCCAAAGGCCCCCCCTGCTCCGTGCAGCGCCTTTGAGGAGGCTGACGGGCATGAAGGATGGATGGGTGGATGGATGGTGCATCTGCTGCTGGTCTCATCACAGTAACAGAGGCGGCCACAGCGTCAGGTTTTTACCAGCTGAACTGTTGGGTGAATTACGGCGAGGTTCTGCATTGTGGTAATATGATTTTTTCAATATATTCTGTTTGGATTGGCAGGTTGGTCTCACTCTTTCTCAACTGACTGATAAAGCACTAGACAGGGGATTAGTCCTCTTGGAAGCTAAAGAAAGAGGTAATTTGGGTTGTTTATAGCCTGCAGGGGTAGAATCAAAATGTACAATACTGAGAGAGTCAAACTTTTACAGCGTACGGCACAGCTATAACTCAGAGCAAGCATCAAACATTACAGTCCCGTGAAATGCATTCCCGTGACAAAAGGATGGAAAGGCAGGAAGAATGAGAGGAATTAATCTGTTCTTGGGACAAATGCTGTAATGAAGACAGGAAATGCCAAGAAAATTAACTCCTGCCTGGTCCGGTTTTAGCATCAGTCTGGCCCAGAAGTCTCATCTCTGTGCTCTGGGCGGTGTTGGAAACAACCTGGACACCAGAGATGCTGCTGCTGGTTACATGTAGGGGCAGCCCCAATCCAACCTTGGCTCCTCTGTATTAAAAGAATAACAGCTTTCCCTCAACTGGGTTTTGCTGGATTTTCATAGCTATTAAATCTAATTGCTGAGATAGAGTTATAAAATTATAATTTTAACCATGCAATTTAGATGGAGTAACCGGTCGTCTATTTCTGTGATTATCCCTGATTATTAAATGAACAGCTGCCTCCAAATATGTTTGCAACAAACTAATTCAATGAGTGCATGTGCCTGAATATTCATGCCCCTGATTTGCAGCTCAGACTTTTAAGACTTTTTCACTGTGTCTTTAAAAGTTAATTTATCCTGGCAATTTAAATAAATACACTTCCATCAGCCTCGGTTAGTGCTCCAGACTTTAGCACTAAGTTTGGCAGCAAGCGAAGGTGTCCCAGCCCCTGCTCCGCCGTCCGCTCGCAGCGAAGCGCTCTCGGTAGAGACAGACATCAGTGTTTGTGTCGATTCCAGGCTTCTCCCCTGTCTTGTTGGCGGGTTTGACAACCCTTCTCCGCGCAGCACTAACAAAATGTGACACTCTGCAGTCTGTTTGTTTTAGCTTTTCCACTAAATTTTGCATCCACGCCAAGTAGCCGGGAAATAACCTGCCCTCCCCGAGCGCTGAAATATGGATAAGGCTGGCTGGCACGACAGCCAGGGAGCAGCTCCCCCAACCTGCCTGGCCGTCGCTGAGCCGAGAGCGATGCTCAGTCAGCTCTGTAGCCATCGTTTCTTCGGGAATTTCATTTTCCTCCTTGTGAAGGAGGAGACCCCCAACCCACCACCAGCCAGGTTAACGGGCAGGAGAGCTGGGAGCGTCCCTGAGGCAGCAGCCGTGGTTTCCAGCCCACAGGGGACATCTATGGAGCAGACCTACAGCAACTGGGAGTCAGGCAAAGGCCGTGGGACGCGGCGTGGGTGCCCTTCACACAGCGACCTCTCACCGCAGCTGCCGCTCGTGTGTGTCCGTGGGACAGCGGCCGACAGCACGGACTGGGGCTCAGCCTCCGAGGTCTGTCTCTGCACGCTGCTCTCCCCAGCATGGCCTACAAGAACATTAAATATAACTCTTGTGCTGAAATTTCTGCCTACTCGTCAGAGTAAGCTGCGCTTTTACAGAGTAGCAGAACATTTTAATAACACTCACAGCACGGCGCAGATTGTCATTACCCGGAACACAAACAAGTGCCCAAGAGCAGTCATTTCACCCGACACTGCTCAGATCATATCGATGCACTGGAATTTACCCTGGGGTGTCCCAGCCCCGTGGCAGCGCCGTGGCAGCCTCCGGAGCATGGCGGAAACCTCCCGCGCTTGGGAATATGCTGAGATTTACATACTTACTGGAGAGAAACAGCAGCTGCTCAGACAGAGGTCCAGCTCCCGGGTGCATTTGCCACTTGCAAGGTGCCTATTAGGCAGATGCTCACAGCTGCAACGCCTGGGGTCTCCAGTCAATCCGTCCTGCCTCCCCTGTGGAAAGACGGGCAGCCACTCAACTGGAACACGCACCATCCAGCCTGGAAAGTCCAACCTAGTTTGGGGCAGTGACTTTGTGCAACCTCTGATTGCAGTACCTCCTTCACATCCTCACAGACACATCCCTTGGCAAGCTGTCACCATTAAAAATAACTCTTTAAAAGCTTTTATTAAAGATCCAAGGAAAAAAAAAAAGAGAAAAATGTGTTAAAGTATTTAAAATGTACAGTAGGGCTTTCATTTTAACAGCATCCCTGATGCCTTTTGTCTCTGTCTGTATAGGGGTTTCACAAGAATATACACAGTTTGACAGACTTTCAGATGATATTAAAGAAGGCAACATCTGATTGTGGGGGAAAAGAAACGGTTTAATTGAGACAGGCTAGAGCTGTTGGACTCCAACCTGCCACGTTGTAGAGCCAGCAAGAAAAATGCCAACAGAAAGACAAAGAGGGTACTGGTACTGAATGGCAGCTGCAACATCTGCTAGAGAGAGGGGACCCCATCACACACACAGCCTTCCCTGCTCCCCACTTCTGAGCATTGGGGTCAGCGCTGGCCTTGGGGTGCCACTTGCTACTCACCCTTTGCCCGTAGCCTGGCATGTCTGCAGAAAGGCATCCTGGCTCATCTCACAGGGCATGGGGAGGAACAGGAAAGGAAGAGGCATGCATGAGGAAGGATGACAGCAACAGGAAAGGAAGAGGCATGCATGAGGAAGGAGGACAGCAGGCACAGCATGGGCACAGTTGTGTGCCCGTGCCAAAAGCAATGCGTACCCTCTGGGGGACTCCTGGCCTGGTTGGTGGGACTGGGGGTGGTGAGAGCTGTGAGCATCAGCCCTTTACCCTCCCCACTGCCTTTCTCCTCCCTTTCCCATGGACATCCCTCCATTGGCATGGCCTGGGCCCACAGGTGTGGATGTCTGGATCTGAATGGGGGTGTCCAGGGAACTGCAGCTGGAGCCGATCTGTTCCTCAAAGCCCATGAAAGCTGCCCATGCTGCATCCTGTTGCCTGTGCCCTGCTAGAGGCCAGTGGCATGGCAGCTGCTCCCTGCCAGCCTGGGGCCTCCTCTGATTGCTCAGTCTCCATGGCTGGCCTGGTGCACAGCAGCTCCCTGGGAAAACCTCATCCAGAGATGAGCACCTCATCCACAGCACTGCCTGCAGAGCGTGGGCATCACACAGGTGGGTGGTGGGTTTCTGAGAGGCCCTGCTGAGCCTCCCAGGCTGGCAGAGCCCTCCTGTGCCCACAGCAGCCCATTGACTGGGATTGTCTGAGCCAGGCAGGGCAGGAGTGGGGTCCATCACCTGGAGGCAGGGGCTTGTGCAGGGATGCTGCTCTCGGAGCTGGGGAGACAGAAACAGGCACCAAGAAATGCTCCTGCTTTTCTAACAAGAAGCAATACATTAAAAAGCTAGTTAAAAATTCATCTAAGAGAGGCAGAGTTTCCCAAGCATATCAGAGTTAATATTTATAAAGGGGATTGTTGCTCATTCTCAATTATCCTAAAAGCTTGGTACAATTGATGCATTGGAGAAACCACGAACACAGGCATGTCAAGGGAAAACCATTCCCTGTGACCGCTAACAAAATGCAATCAGATCTGCAACATGTGGAGCCAATTGATTTTCAACAAGTTATACAATGTAAACAAATGATTGATTCTTGGGCTCCTTTTATTTCTGAGCAAGCAGTTAGAAATCTCTCCAGCTACTCTGAGCAGGTAAGGCTGGTGGTAAACAAGGGCTGCAGAGGGGCAGCATGCAGTCCTTTCATCAACCTGCAAACAGCAGGAGCTTTGATTATTTTTTTTTTCCCCCAGCCCCTTAAGCAGCCACTAAATAAACAACAATTCCTCAAGTAAGCAACCCCCTGATCATGTGAAATCTTTCTGTTGCCACTGGTCATGTCGGACCAGCTCCCGCCTTCAAGGAGAGTCAGGAGGTTTTTTATTGCTTTTGCATTTTGCCTTCTCTGATGTTTCCAGCCTTCCTCTGATTTACCCGAGACAGATGAGACAGGAATATCTCCAAGAGCTTTATCACTCTCTCTGTCAGCGGCAGCTAAGTCAACAGAGCGGTGGTGTGTGTCTGGGCCGTCGGTACAGAGGTTGCTCAAATCGCTCCCCGCTCCCGGTGAAACCAATAAGCTGTACTCCACTGCATCCACCCGGATCCCGCACCCTGCCCCCCGGCCGTGTCAAATTAAACCTCAGCCCATCACTGCCAGACTGCCAATACCAGCACACAGCCTTGGGCACCTGCTGGGGCAGGGTGGGTGCCCTGGGTGCTGGGGCTGTAGCACCCACTGCCCCGCTGACAGCCAGGGGCCGTGGGGAGCTGCAGGTCCCTGGGGTGCTGACTGCCCACACATCTCCTCTGCCAGCACAGCCACCTCCATCAGCGCCGGTGCAGGGACCTGAGGAGCACAAGGTGTCACTCAGGGAGCTGCGTGCATGGGTGCGGACTGGCAGGTGAATTGGTGTCCCCGGTGACCACATGCCTCTGCACCACCCCACCCCACCAGCCATGAGTCATGATGCAAAAACTGCTTGGTCTGGGACCCACTGAAACACTGTGCCCATCACACCCATCAGCATCCCAGCACCTCACCCTGCACCACGCTCTGCGCAGCTCCTCCTTGGCTTTGCCGGTGCCTCAGCAATGCACCGGGACCCAGGCCTGTGAGTGACAGCTGGCCTGTCCTCCCCAGGTAGCACTGCACACCTCTAGCAACCTGCTCTGCACCCCACTGCCTGCCCCCATCACACCTTGTGGGCTACTTACCCACCATCTCCTTCTTCCCCATCTCGTGCCTGGTCGCATCCCCCTTGGCCCAGCGGCAGTGAGGGCTGTTTTGGTGACACAGGGACATCGGCACTGGGTGGAGCATGCCCCTGGTGCAGCTCACCTTGTCCTTGCTCTCCCACCCTTCTGAGCCTCGCAGCATCGCTGGGGTGCTGTTGAGAGTACTGATGGAATATCTGAGGAGAAAAGAGTGACATTTCCATGAACTGCGATAATTATTGCAACAAAAGCAATAAAAATGCATTTCTAGAGCTCCCCACCTGCTTGTTTATGCCTTGTTTGCAGGATGGGGCAGTTGGATGTTTCTGTAGCTGAGGGTCCCTGGGTGGGGGAGCCACTAGCCCATGTCCCAGATTCCCCAGGGAAAAACAGCTTGGACCAGATTTACCAGCCCCTGCAAGCGTGAAGATCCCTGCAGGAGGGTGAAAAGGGCTGGCAGCGGGCAGACGGGACAGCTGCTTCACGATAAAAGGTGAGGAGGGACTGGCCCACCATGGCCAGGTTCAGCAAAGAGCCCATTGAGTGAAGCTACAGCCCGGCTGGGCAAGAGGGAAGAAGGGGCTGGGACAGGACCAGAGGAGAGGCACTCTCCAGCCACAGGGATGCCAGGGGCTCACTCCCCACCCAGCCGAGGTAGGGAGCAGGCGTGGGCGCTGCACGTGTCTAAGCACGAGCTCAGTGACATTCTTCCCAGTTTGCAGGACTCCGTGGTAGCTGCGTCTCTGCTTTACAAGCAGCTCTGCCAGCACCAGCTCTTCTCTCCCCTCAGGGTTTCTCCAGGGCTCAGGACAGACCTGATGAAAGTGGAGGGCTGAGGGCACTTTGCTCTCTCATGGATGCTGACAACCTTGTGCTGGGACCTGATCAGCTCCAGGCTGGGTGCTGCAGCCCCTTCGCACACACCAGGCAAAGCACAGGGCTGCCTCCTGCGACGCCCAGCTCACTGGGCTGCAGCTGCCCTCTGGGCCACCACAAACCACATCCAGGAACAAGCTCCTCTTTCCAGGGGCCTTGCAGGTTGGGCACCCATGGTTCCCCAGAGGCAGCAGAGCCGAGGGGCTCCCCACACAAGCAGCACGCTGCAGCCGGTGCCGGCCCACCCGCCGCCACCCCCGGCAGTGTTTGCGGTGGCACATATGCTGTGCGGTGGGTTTGTGGTGCCTGCGGCATGTCGAGCGGTTGTCAGGCACGATGCCCGCTCCTGGTGCCAAAGTCTGGCATGGTTCCCCCGCAAGTGGGCACAAATTCATCCTAAAACACAAACAAAGGAGGAGGCAGCAAAGCCGTCGCTTGCGTGGGCACCGAGAGATTCCTGCTCAGGGAGGGACTTCACCAGGGCCAGAAGTCTTTCTGTTAAAATTAAAATGGTCTTTTTAAAGCAGATTAAAACTCCTTCTGAATGGAAGCATAAACATCTGTGATCTCACAGCAAAGACTTTCCTGGCTCTTTTAGAAACTGTCCTGTTCCCTTTACAATATCAGCATAATTCAGTCTTCTTTATTTCAAGCGAGATATTTATATTTCAAATAATTTTTACAGAGTTCAACTGTGAATTGCAAGCTGTTTTTTTTTCTGTTTATGTATCAATGGTATGTGTGTGTCCAGTACTAAGCCTTATTGCCATGTAATTTGTACAACGTAATTAACCATGTAGAAACCATAATACACTGCGTTTGGAAGAGTTACATCCAGTTAATCTAATTGACTAATAACATGTTTTCATTTAGCAGCACGTACTGTATTTCCAGTGATTGAATTAATGTCATGTTAACGGCTGCTTTTTGCAACAGCATTTGGCATAAATTGCATTAAAAATTGATGTTGGTACAAATGTATTTTGAATACAGCTCAGCATGAGGTCTGGGAAAACACTCCTGTTGTTTATTAAATCAGCTTGGTTCGTGAGCGCGCTCGGAGGAGCAGCACCGCCTGTGTGATCGCTGGCAGGACCAGGGTGGCACCACTGTCCCACTGGTCCTGACCCAGGTCAAAGCCTTCCCTGTCTCAGGACAGACCTTTCTGGCTCCCCTGGGCTTGCAGTGCACAGAGTTACATCTTCCCAGGTTTTAAAAGGAATCTCTGCGGATGGAGAGCTTTCCTGTGGTTGGAAAGCTCCGGGTACCTGCTGGGGCAGAGACAGACCTGGAGACACAATTAGCCGTGTCCCTCGGTAAAGTCCCCACCGCTGTGCCTGTCTCGCCTGCCTGCCTTTCCCGCACGGCGGTCACGAGCACAGAATGAAAACACTCTGCAGCCGCCTCCGCCCCCCCGTCTGTGTTTGCACATGGTCCCGAGGGAGGCAGATCGATGCGCCGGCGGACGGGAGACTAACACTCACTTTGACCTGCTGTGGGAAACAGATCGAATCGCAGAGATCGGGACCCTCTCCGCCAGCTTTCCATCTCGGGAGGAGCGAGGGGAGCGGGCATCTGGACGGCTCAGCCTGCAGACCACAGCCAGAGGCCAGCAGCACCCGAGTCCCTTGCCAGCGCACGATGAAGGAGACCAGGGTCTCCCTCGCACCCAGGGCGGCAGGTGGAGAGCACGATTAAAAGGAGAGCTTGAGAAATGGGATCTGCTGCACACCAGTGAAACCTCCAGCAGGGGCTGCAGCATCTTTGAGGGCTGGCTTGCTTGGTTTTCACGTGCATAATCAATCCTCAGCTTCGGCATAAGCCAAAAGCAAAATTGTGGAAATACAGGGGCAGAGGTGGCACTTGCCACATCACAGCCTAGCCCAGCCTGGAGCATTCAGGAGCTGGTTGGAAGGGGCTGTCCAAGGGGAGGAATACGCAGCACAGCATCACCCATGCCAGCATAGCAGGAGACGCAGCAGGCAAGGGCAGTGCTGCCAGAGGACTACAAACAAATCTTGGGATAATGATCTAGAGATCCAGGAGAAACCCAGCAAGCTCACAGATGAACATCCTGGAGCAGGACTCTGGGATGTCCAGGCCTGAGACCTAAAGCCTTGGATTTACACAAACCCCGTGTCTCTGAGACTATTTCAGCTGTGACAGGATCTTCCCTTGAGCACCTCTCCAAGTTCTGTGCCGCTGGCCAAGTCTCACAGCACTTCAGCAGTGCCAGCTTCCCATAAACTGTCTTTCTCACTTTTATGTACAGGGAGCACAAAAATATGTCCTGTGTCTTCTTGGCAATACACAACTCCATCTTTAAGAAACAAGGCAGCAAACACTTCTTGCAAAGCCTCAGCCTCCGTGGACTCGGCAGCAAAGGCACTGCCTGCTTGCTGGGATCATGTTTACAAGGACCACAGCTCAGCTATTGATTATGATTTCTTAACAATTTAAAATCAATTAAAGAGGAACATCTGCACACTGTTAGGAGATAACACTAAACACTTCCCACACAGTCAGAGCAAACCACCTTCCCTGGGAAGATGGATGTGCGTTAGAAACCACAGCAAACACAGCAGGG
Source organism: Heliornis fulica (assembly GCA_013399135.1). NCBI lineage: Eukaryota > Metazoa > Chordata > Aves > Gruiformes > Heliornithidae > Heliornis > Heliornis fulica. The sequence goes on along the minus strand of VXBZ01007723.1, from coordinate 1,459,162 downwards.
TGTCGGGGTTCACGCCACGGCTAAGCTCAGAGATGGTGAACGAGATTCACAGATCTGTGCATCGAACTCCCACTGAACAACCAGAAAAATCTCTGGAAGATGCAACTGATGGCTACCAGCCCTGCAGGAAGGGAATTTACTTAATTTAAAGCAACAGCTAAAATGAGATTTATTGGAGAAAATTGTATCTAACATCAAAGTGAGTGAACTAAATTCTTAAAGGTCACTTTTTAAAGTAAGTTCAAATAGAATACATATTATAGTACTTGTGAATGGCATTTTCACTTTAAGAAAGCACCTATTGTTTCCTTTCAGATTAGTGAACTAATTCAGTCCTCCTAACCAGGCATATAACAGCACTAGACTCAAGCATCTGCAGTGCATACGGGCAATACGCAAGGTTCTCAGCAGCTCTGCTCATGCACCTGGTCCCACCAGGCAGTTGTCAGCCTGGTCACATTTTCTTCTCCCACCGCCTCTGACTTCTGCCAGCACCACTCCTGCCAAGGAAGCGATGCCCAGCCACAGTGGGCAGCAATCTTCCATGCTCCATCGGGAGTGGAAATCAAAAGCAGGACCGGGGTGGCCAGAAAGCTGCCAGCGGTGCTGTTGCAGGCACAGTTTGGTGCACAAACACCACTGGAGAGCAGAATTCACAGGCTCTGCAGAGCCAGGCTAACCCCACAGGAGGGGTATGGATCACCTGGGATTGGGGTACCCCCAGCACCTGCACTGCTATCCTGGACAGTCACAAAGGGTCTCTGCTCATCTGTGCCTGGTGCCCAGCCAGCCTCACTCACTGCAATGCCAGGGAGCATGGGGACCATGAGACATTGAAATAAAACCATGTTCTTCTGTTTCCTCCTCCTTACCCTCTGAAACTGCTTAAAAATTTAATTTCTCTTCTCTAAAATGTGTATTTTATTCTGGTGAATTACTATACTTTTCCTACAGGGAAAACCTGCAAGAACACCAGCATGTTCTTACCCTCCTTTCAGAGCAGAGCAGCCCCCGACACGCAGCACGGCAAGGGAAGCTGCTGCCTCCACCAGCCCAGGGAGGATGCGGAGCAGCCCCCACCATCTCAGGGTTTCAGCCATGGGGGGCATGGCCAGGTGATGTGCAGGAGCTGTCTGGGACATCCCCCCATCCCAGGCAGAGGATGGGAGAGAGAGCAGCTGCTGGCACAGCTCCTGGGCTCCAAGCAGCCCACACACTGACCACATAATTTTTCTACATTTTCTATTGCTCTTTGATAAACATCTGATCCTTATGAAAATCTCCCAGAGTCCTTCTTTGTTCAGGGATATTTGCTTATCGCAGAACTGCCAACAGAGACACATTTCTGACTGTGTTTTGTTCCAAATAAATGGGCCAGCCAGCCAACCAGGTAAAACTTACCACACCGCTGTGACCGCTGACACGTCCTCCCTGCGTGCTCACCCCAAGGACAGGCAGCTTTCGCTCCTCAGGCTCGTGTGGAACGAGGAGACAGAAAGAGGCAGAGGATGAAGTCATGGGATGCAGATCCCAGCACTGGCTCTGGGCATGACCCACACTCAGCCTGCAGCAGTCAGGGCTAATCTAATCCCTGCACAGACTTTGACACCTCTCAAGAGAATGGGCAGCGAGGGTTGTACCACACATGTTCAGCCCTCGCTTTTGCCCAGTGCTTGTCATGATGGACTGGGAGCAGTTGGGGGGCACAGGGCTGTAGGTACAAGGCTACCGAACTCCTTCTCCCAGGGAGGGGAATGGCCACCCCTTGGGTCCCAAGCATGTGCAGGAGCTGGTCTGGGGAAACGCAGGGAGCTCAGTGAGCACTGGCTGGGTTTACATCTAACAAAGTTTTCCCCCTGTTTCTCCTTGATGCATTCAAAACTCTGATGTTTTTGGCTTTGGATTTTGGGGTTTTTTTATTCTATACTCAGTTGTTTACTCTGTTCCTGCTGGGAAGGAGGGGCTTGGTTTAAGATACTTGTAAAAGCAAAGGAAAAAGGACAGGAAAATTGTTGGTTGTAGTGGCACTCATCTGGGAGCCTGGAAAACAGGAAAATAATGCAGAGATACATTTGTGCAGCTGACAGCCTGATGTCTTGTCTACTCACAGACATTTTCCATGCCTTTACAAAACCATATTTTCACCATCCCTGTAAGCACTATTCCTGTGTTGTGGCAAAACCTAAGGGCTTGTGGAAGATGCCAGAAGTGGCCTGTGAACTGGGAGCATTCCACAGCTCCACGGGGCTTCCTTGGTTTGCTGTCTGCTTTGCAGGTTATACAGCCTTAATTTCCCATCTCTCATCCCGCTGCTGCTCATTAGCTCCACGGGCGAACATCCCCGTACACAATCTGTACTACGACGGAGCTTAGTTACTACTACCAACGTCACCAGTCTTAATTCCCCAGCATCCACAGCCTGTGTGGGTGTAACAAAGAGCTGCCCGCGGCGCACGTGCCATTCAGCACAACCTACCTGCGTCTGCTGCCTCTAACGCAGCTTGCACACAGCGAGGGAAGGAGCAATGTTCTACAGATTACATTCGGATCGGCAGAGACGTGGTGAGAAAGGCAATGCCAAACTGCAAAGCAAACAATGCAGCAGAGAAAAGCTTGTGCCTCGGTGGGCATAACGCCCGGGAAGCAAACCCACTGTCAAACGGGGAGCCGGCAGCGAGAGAGGAGAGGGTGTGGGCTGGTGCCGCCAGCCAGGAATGCTGCTTCCTGGGAGTCCTTGGCACAGCGCTGAGCCCATCTCTGCGGATCTCAAAGGCAAATCAGTGATTCCAGTTCCAGCTGAGAATCAGCACAAACAGGACTGACAGCCCCAACTCGCTGGAACGTGCCTTGTTCGTCCCCGGTGTGTCATTGCAGTCTGCATCCCCCATGAAATCTCTGGGAAACAAAAGCAGACCCAGAAAAACTCAAAGCACGGAACAATAGAGCAATTAAAAGTCATGTTCACAACAGAGTCATTAGTGCTGATTCTCACACTCTTTACATAGGAGCAGCACGTAATAATCATTTCCAATTAAATTACGCTTCTCCAAGGTGCATTAACCACTTTTATCCAGCCTATTAATTGGACCCATCTCTGCTGCATGGAGGAAAGTTACATCACTCCAGAGGGAAAGCCGACAGTTCATAAAAAAACGTTGCCTTGGAAGGAACACAGGAACACTTTGCTATCATACACGTACACTCTCACACACTCTCACCACAAACCATCTACTCCAACACAGATGTGTGGCTTTACATGCAGCCCAGCACACTCTGCAGGCGACTATCGGCTCTTTCGCTTGGGAAGGGTGAATTGCTGTAGGCTGGCACATTTTGGAGCATCAAAGCCTCCAGAAGACGTACCCTCCAAGTCCACTACTACCATCCAGTTTTCCTGGCTCGTCCCCCTGGATGTGCACTTCCCTCTGCCCTGCTAATTACTGTTGTGTGATGGGGAGGTTCTCCAGTTGCCTGAACTCCACCCCAGCACGCTCTGATCCTGCTGTTCCCTTGCTCCTCGGGCACAGCGCTGGGCAGTTCTGATGAAGGCAAAGGCTTCAGTGAAGGAAATTGCCCAGGGCCCAATTTGTGCACGAAGAGCTGACCCGCTGCCGTGACCTGGGGGTGAGATTTTATTTACTTGAGAGGGATGAATGTCTCCATGGAAAATTCTACAGGCACTCTTCAGGTTCCTCTTGGCAAGAAATGGAGATCCCTCTTGCAGCACAGGAGTCACCAATGCAGAGGGGCAGCATGCACTCAAAATACAGCCAATGGGACATCTAGACGTGTGCGTGGTGGTGAGACAGCTCTTGCAGCCAGCACACAGGCATGACAGCAGCTGCCCAGGGGATGGAGCCCCGAGGCACATTCCCAACAAAAGGTAAGGAGTGGTCTTTAGAGAGTTGCCTGCATACTCCTGGGCTCTGCAGGAGGGTCAGCAGGACTTAGGGAGCCACTGTGGCAGGACTGGGGTTCCTCTGTGGGAGCAACTACTCAGGTTCCTCTTGGAAATTAAAGTAATTTTTCATGACAGGAGACAGTGCGTACACGAGGGCTGATGAGTGCACCCAGATAAGCAATGCATACATGGGCTCCAGGGAGCTGAGCAGGGAAACAGTAAGACTGGGTGGGCACTGGAACCTCACTGAGGTCCCCAATGGGAGAGAGACAGCCCATGCCTGAGGGGGAGAGGTCTTTTCCAGCATCCAGCATGAAGATCCTCTGATCTGCTCTGAGGGGAAGGTCTTGGAGTGGCAGAGGCACACGTATGTTTGTGGCTCTACACGTCCATGTTGTAGCAAGGGGAGTACTCTCACTCATCCTCTTCACAGGCACAGATGATATAGCCTCAGGAGCATGCAGTTATCAAAATGTTATAAATTGCTACCTTTTAAGTAGTGTGGTAATTTGCTAGTCCATTACAGGAGGAGTTGTGGGATACAAAGAGCACGCTATGAAAAATTATGCCTTCTGCATCACTGCTGACCTCCACAGCCAAGGCGCCCTCAGAACAGCTCCATTATGTCAGACTACCCTGAGCAATTAGCCATCCGTCAGAGCTCGTCAGCGTGTCACAGTGCCACAGAAGACACCACACGCTCCTGACAGCCCCCTCACTGGAAACGCTTGCTGCAGAGGTGCCATTCACCATTGTGTTGGAGTAACCCACAGTAACCAGCGGATTGGTCTCAGCAGGGAACTCCTCAGCGGTTGGCTGCAGCCACCGCTCCTGTAATTGAGGTATTTTTGTAGACCTCTCTGCGAGCTGAGCAGGTTAATTTTAGTTCAGCAGGTTCATTCTGAGAATTCCTCAGACTTGGAAATGATCCTTTTCTGGTGACCAGTAGTGTTTCTGGTGACAGCACCTGCTACAAGCACTGCCTGCGCAGGAGTCAGCAGGAAGACAGCCTGCTCTGGCACAGCAGCACTGACACTTCCCAACGGGACGTGTTCTTCTGAGGGTCAGGTCTCCTTGTGACAGTCCTCCAGTGTAGCCCTATCACAGTTTCATTATCTCCCAGGTTCCATAATTCATTTTTTTTCAGTGTTGAGGCAAAATACATTCATTCTGCATAGTCTGTAGTTTCTGTCCCAGCAAAATATACTCAATACTGATCATCTTTAGTGTCTTCCTCTTAAAGGATTCTTGGAACTCCTGCAGGTCTTGAAGACAGGGACATAAATCTTCATCTGTTGCCTGCTAATGAAGAGATACATGTCAGAGGTCCCCTTCCCCAATGTCAGAGGCAATTTTCCTCGGAGGGAGCTTCTTAAGGCCAGGAAGGATGCACGGAGCCTTTGCAGTACTGCCTCTAGCATCACACAACAGCACTGCAGCCAGCGGGTGGGGATGAGCTACAGCAGCAGCTCCCAGTCTCTGCAAATGACTCTCCTGCACAGCACACAGCATCCTGTGGACGGTCGCAGCCTTGGGATGGTCCAGTCATCGGAAGCCACTGACGGCAAAAGTCCTTACACACAGCAGTGGAAAAGCACAAACAAAATCCTTCTCTCTCCCAGGCCAGCCCTTCATTTCCTTGCTCCACCTACTCCTGGGTACCTTCGCACATCTCAGAGACCACCCTGGTTTGGGCTGTTGAAGGAGGTTTCCTGTACCCAAACCTCCAGGCAAGATCCACCTCCCTCTGAAGTACATCCAGCACGACTGTTTAACAGCCCCAGATTGTCTGCAGTTTGGAGAGGTAGCTCCAAGTCTCTTCAGCTCACATCAGGAGAATTATGTCCTTTACACTAGTGTTGTGCAAGGCAAAGGGATATTTCTCCTTACACATCTTTAATTTCTGCACATAAATCCCTATGAACCTAAACTTCACATTTGTTTTATGTGCTCAGATATTTCCTCATGAGTTGCAGGTGAAATCCATGTCCTGGCACGCACATAAAAGCAAATGCAGCAAGAATGTGTCCTGGCAATATACACATCATCCCTGTAGATAAATCTTTTCTTACTAGGGAGGGAATCCTCAAGGCTGGTACACACACACCAGCTACTAATTTCTCTCAAATCATATACATTTCAGGACAAAGATAAACATGTAAATACTGGATGTGTTACTCCTAGGCTTTCTATTCAGGAGGCAAGGTGACAATTGGCAGGTGTGGGAAACTTGCACACAACTTACAAACAGCTTATTAAAAACATATCAACCATCCAGCACCTGGGGAATAGTCAGCACCCTGGAAACATGCACGGCACACTCAGATTGTATCACACACAGAAAATACACATGCCACTGCTGCTCTGGTCTAGGAAAACACAGCAAAACAGCAAAACACGGGAAGGAGACACAGCAGCATGGGGATGGGTGGTGATGCAGTGGTGGGAGGGCTGGCACAGCCTGGCAGTGGGGCCCTGTAGCACCCTTGTCCTCTGTAGCCCCTCTGCTTGCCCCCCAGGGAACAGATGTGGAGGTCCAGGCTGGTCCCTGTTGGTGCAGGACAGCTGGGAGCCGAGGCCAGATCTCCCTGGTTTGCTACCTCCACATCCACATTTCTCACAGGAAACACTATCAGGAGCTTTGTGGGATCGTGAATATGAATTGCTTTGACCTCACTTAGTCTGATATGGTGGAGTATTAAATCTCTATTTTTCAAGCATTAAGCCTGTGTAATAGAAGGATGCTGCGAGCAATTTGCAATAAGATGAAGGGATATTACTGTCCTGGGAGACAGACAATCCAACCACATCCACAAATTGATAACAGAGATAGCGGCTTAGGTTCATGCTAGCTATTAATTAAGGGCATGTTTTATGTGGAAGACAATACCAGCTTACACAGGCAGGTACTTGTTGGCCTCCCCTTCCCTGCGGTGAGCAGTATTCCCAGAGCTGGAGCGCAGCCAGGTGGGTTAGCTTACCTCGCTGAACCCCAGTTCACACACTTACAGTTAAATCTCTGACAGGCAAAATTAATTTCTCAAGCCTTTAGCACAGCAGATTCAGATTTGCCGTTCTGCCGCTCACGAGCGGTTGGTGGCTGCTGGGAGCCGCTGCCGCGGGGAGCAGCGCACTAGCCCTCCTTCCAGGGACATTCAAAGGCTTGGCCAGAGCAAAGAGCTAGCAACTGTGCTGAGAGCTAATATGTCTCCAGCTGCTAATGAGCAGCTAACCGTGTCCCAAGCTCTTCCTTTGCCCTCAGAACTTGCTACCTCATTATCCGGCTGATCCCCACCTCTCAGGCAAAGAAATCCAAAACCGGATTTCATTCCTCCTTGCCTCTCCTTCCCTTGTCTCGCCTGCTGGCAGCATCCCACTCAACCAAGGGACATGATCCCGCTCCCACTTGATGCCCTCTGCAGGCTTTCACTTCCCACCCCCTTCAGTGGAACTCTCCTGGCATCTCTGATCCATTAACTGACCTGAGCTGATTACAAAGCCACTAAATTGTGTCCTAATTGCCAACAGAGTATCACCTTTTATAGTCCTTTGCTCCTTACCCTAGAATCTACCAGCAAGCCCTCTGCATGCCCTGAAAGCTGTTCCTCAGCTGGTCCTGATTCACTCAAGAAAACCTCTTCCAAGACTGGCCTTGCTTCTCTGAGCAGGGGTGACCTCACCCTCAGGGACCCCGCAGCACACTGCATGGTGAAGCATCACAGAGGGCAAGAACCAAGGTGAGCAACAGCAAGGACTACACTGACGGATAACTTGTCAGGAGCTTGTCAGGCTGATGGAACCAATGTATGAGGCAAATCCACTGAGCACCAGCCTCACTCTTCTGGAGAGTGCCTTCCCTGATGGGGGCTGCCCAAAAGCTCTGTAGAGCCAAATAAGACAAGTCAGCAGTGGAAATGCATACATAATACTGGAAGAGATAGCATAAAAGTCCTGTGAGATGAATAAATTAAGGCATCCCTCCTTATGGACAGGCACCTATGGAGAAGAACTGAGACAGATAAATCAATGGGATAGGCTAGGGAGACAGAAGAGATTTGTTTTTCTTGCAGATGGTGTTTGAGAACAGCTGGAGAATTAATGATGTGGTGAGGACAGGAGATTGCTCTAAACAGCAGGCTCCCGTTGACACTGCTCACCACCCCAAAAACCCTGTGTGAGGGCCCACATGTAGGTCATACACACCTTTCTGGAAAGTTGTGTTCAAAGCTGTGGGGGAGCTTCTGACATGAAGCGCAAGCCCTTACAAACCAAGACACTTCCCTGAAGCCTCTTCTGATGAAGCATCCTCTGGCCAGTAGTTTCTCCCTCATCACCAAAGGCATCTCACATCAAAGCCAAGCCCCTGATCATTGCCTGGAAACAAAAGACCTGCAGGCTGTGTGGTTTGCCGGTGGGTCGCCTTTGCATGCGGAGCTGAAGGGGAGAGATCATCCAGGGCCAAGGGCGATGCCAAAGCTACAGACAGCACAGATCTTTCCGAAAACTGGAGAAGCTGCTCCACTCAAGCTTGGAATTTCTCATCATTTCAAAGGTGACAGCTGGTATGATGTGGGTACCAAGAGTCAGAAACTTCAGTTGGACCTAGGACACATCCATGAGCTGCACAGGGTGGGAAGATGGTATTTGCCATGTGCCCAGCCACATCCACCCCTCGTTGAGCACAGGCGAGGACAGGAGGGCAGTGACCTGCTGAAGAAGGGCAACCTGGTCAATGGCTAAAAATGGAAAAATGTACAAAATAAAGGAAAAGAAAGGAAAGGCTGAAGTCAGGCCCTTGAGAATTCAAAGAGCATCCTTCGGTGTTGGAAAGCAGCCTGCAGATCACATCTGGCTGCGCTCACCCTGTCTGTAGTGTCTCCATTAAAAGCCCAATGCACAGGTGCTTATGAAGCCAAAACTCATCCGGGGCTGGCAGCGATCATTAGCCCAGCAAGCCTGGGAACCTCTGTGCTTTCACATGCTCTACATCCATATTGACATCCCAGCCCGCCCTTTGAAGGCAGTATCTGTCCTGCACCTTGGCATATTGCGGATTACCACATTTCAGGCTGCCTGCTGCAGCTCAGCTGTATGTCTGATCTTGGGTGAGGAATTTCTCTTTATACCAAACTGTCTATTCAAGTCATAAAAATAGGCTTTTTTTCCGTCTGTAAGTGCAACACTTTTCATATTTTTACTTCCAGCTGTCTAGATAGTATTTCAGTTTTTTCATTTCTAGTGCTCGCTCTCAGTTATTTAATGTGAATTTCTAGGGCATGGTGCCCTTAGCAGACATCAGAGCAATATAACACAAGAAATCAGATATATACTGTTCCAGGAGAAGGCAGGAACAAAAAGACAAACTAGGCTCTTAATACATATGGTGCTTTTGATTCATGGAATATAGAAAATTGTATTTGATTATATCTGTAATGGATCCTCGTAACTTTAGATTAGGGTTATGCTGATGGCCCAACTAATGGACAGTTTATTGCAGGAATAGATTTCATCCTATCATATTTTTTTCCTGGTATCAATTACTTTGAATGTTTAAATGTCTCATTTCTCTGGATGTTTATTGCTCAATTTTCCTTTCTGAAAAAAAACCCTACACATACAATGCCCCTGGTGTTCCTCTGGTAAGTTGCAGGGAACTACAGTTTATGTGCTCCTGGAATCCAGAGGTTCCTGTCATCTACCAGCTGCACAGGACAAAAGAAGATCCACATTTGTGGTTTACAGTTACTGAAGTCATCACAGCATGTATGCCATGAAGTAATAGAGTCAAAGTTCCCTTAGAAGACATTTGGGTGCCATTGGGAAAGAAAAATAAAAATTAAAAGGCTTATTAAATTAACCTGTCTAAAAAGGAAAAGGAATAATGTGTGGGATTGCTGCCTGCGAGATTAACAGCTAAACTGATGATAAAAGAGATTGGAAGCAAACAGGGTTTGGTGGAGAGTACCTCATTTTCAGTCAACTTATATTAGTAAAGCCCTGAAGAACAGAACCATTAAAGTATTACTCTCTGAAGATGCTCAGAAAGACCTTGAAGGAAACATTTGTAAGCCAGTAAAGCGTTTATGAGTCTGTGGAGGTACCAGAGATGTTATCTATTGATCTGAGGGCCAGGGGCCAAAGAGACTGGTGTACTGGGGTTTTTGTTTCCACTTTGCCTGGCTGTAACCAGGTCTGAAATTCTCTCTAGGAAACAAAAAACACCCAACTAAAAAAAAAATAAAAAATCCAACAAAAACCACACCCCCCTCCCCAAAACAACAAACCAACAAAACACAAAACCCCCACCCAAACACCCTTGCAGAGAAAACAAAACCTTTGTCACACATTAAATACTAGCCAGGCTGCTCAGCATCAGCGATTTCAGAATCATCTCTGCTATTTATAAGAGTATGTTCTGGCCCACTCCAGAATTGACAGCTGTCAGTCAAGGGGTGCCATAACGTCAGTGTCCCTGAGAGCAGAGATGCCCAATTACAAATAGACACTGAGGTTGTGAGGACACCTGTCAGGGCTGCCGCTTGCCACACGTCAGAGGGGAGTGCTGGGTGCACATTTCAAAGGGTGCCTGCCAATAAGAGTTCTTATTTCTATTCTTTTTACCTTCAGCCAAACTCTTCAATTTGTCCAGCATACCCAGAGAAGAGGATGCAGAAGCCGCTCAGTCCTGATGCATTTCCTTGTCACAGCTGTTATTTCTTGGAGAAGGGAAAAGCCTAACAGTAGAGATGCACGACAGGTCTGTTAAGGAGGACAAGGCTGCATCTTAGCCACAGCAAGAGGCATTTTCTGTGGTGAGACAAGATCACTGCATCCTGCTTTTGCATTTTCCTAGAGTTTTTAACCCCAGGCTTTGATTGAGGCCCTAATCTGCATTATAGTCCCCACATAGGGAGCCAGACTGACCACAGAGGCTTCCCAAGGATGCAGAGAGGAGAGGGGATACCTCTTGCTGGGGGGGAGCACTGCAGCCCCCTTGCATGGGTGGCAGCTCCTGGGACTGCAGAGCTGCCTCACTCTCCACTCAGGCGCACTCATTCGCATACAGGCTGCATGTTATTGCTACTCCAAGAAGAAAGCTGGATCCACTTATTTTTTTCATTAAAATGCAAATTAATTTAATAAAAAGTGGAACTGTAAATTAATGAAGCACTTAAAAATTCTACATAATACAAGGCTAATACTTACTCTGTAGAATTTCCTTCAGTTAATATCACCACTAACTCTCCCAAGTGGGACTAGCCTGGCAGCTCCACCGATCTCAATCAGTCTCTCTGACTGGTGATGGGATCAGAGCATGTGAAGGGGCACGTTGCCTTTCTACGGCTTCCCAGTTACTGGGGCAGTTGGGAGTCTGCCTCCTCTGCAGGAGGCTCATCCTGCCAGCCTCTGCCTGCCCCTCACGGCTGATGCAGCCAGGAGCAGGGACATCTCCTTTCCCCTTCAAATAGTAATGATCCCTGCAATCTACTGCAACCCCACGGTAGTGTGAAGGCTGTGGGAGCTGCTGCCCTGCACAGAGCTCCAGTGATGAGCTGCCCTCCCACGATGTTCAGCTGTAATAACATCACAGCCGCCTCCAGGCACTGAGCCTCCCTTGGAAAATTTGGACACATTTGAGACAGAAACTGTGGATCCACAATAATTTATAATTTTTTAATTTTTGCCCTAATACAAAGTGCCACATTCAGGTATTGACTCCAAAGCCAAAATGTTCTGCATGCAAGCTGTGAGACCGTCTCAAATGAAGGGCTGGCAGGCAGCCCCAGCCCCATCTCTCTGCTGTCACGCTTGCAGACAGCCGAGCCCCAGCACAGATCCTCCCTGCAAGCAGCTGGATGCACAGCAGTCCCTCCAGCCTCTGCATTACCGTCCCTTTTCTGCAGGGTGGGAGCAGAGGGATGGGAAAGGAAAGGAAAAGACAGCCTCTTGCCCAAGGCTGGCAGAGGGTCAAACTTCACGGCAAATTTGACTTAAGAAAACAAAAAATTACCTTGAATGCATAGGTGCAAAGCCTGGTCTCTGCACCTTCCTTTGTAACTTCTGTTGAGACACTGTGGAAAATTCATTGTTAGTAGAAAACTTATCCTTAAAGTAAATCCAGCAAAGCACACTGAGAAAATGTTGGCTAAAGTAAGTAAGGTATTTCCAACAGGATCAATGCCTCCTGACTTGCAGATTTACATCTGAGCTCATCACCTTCTGCTTTCTTACAGAAATGGAGAGAAAAGGCAATTCTGAGAATAATTCAAGTCATCCTAAAGCAAGCATCCAAAGTTGGTCAGGTAAACCACACCAAAAAATTGCCCTCCCCTCTCCAACAGCTAATAATGAGTGCAGGCAGGCAGCTTACAGGGAGCTGTGGCACCAGTATGTGTCCAGACTTTGTCAACACGAATCCTGCCTCTCAGCTGTGTCGATGGAACCCTGTCCATCTCCATGTACTTCCACCTCAGTCCTCCCAACAGAGTTCCTTGTCACACGCTGAGCCCCACAGCTGGGCACGTGGTGCCAGTGCAGTCCCATGGCACCCATGGAGCGCCATCAGACCCATATGGGACCTCACTGCCACCCAGGAACCAGCAAGGCTCCTTTCTCTCTGGCCACGCAGCAGCGACCACATTAGGCTCCACACTGGTGTTAATCAACCACCACACTCATTTATTGCCATGTATACACCACTGCCAGCAACATTATCCCTTAAATAAAGCTCACCCACCCTATTATTGTAATGTCAACTCTGAACCTCTCAGATAAGCCCTGCAGACAATTTATAATTACACAGAAGTAGCTCTTGTACACTGCACCGAGGGGCCATCGGGAGAGGATTTAGGTCTTTCACAGAGCCGGCATTTGACAGGTCTTTTTTGCCGTTATTTCATCTTGACAGCTCCTTGCCACCCAGCTCCTCCTGTGACTCTACACTCACGCTTTGTTGTGTGATCTCAGGTGAAGAGAGCACGTAATGGGCAATAATTGTGGGCGATTACTGTTTACTTGTTAACTTTGCTTGGCAGAGCAGCTGTGATGGATGCAGGGACTGGAATATTCCCTTTATCCCCTGTAGCACGGAGAGTGAACTGGTGCTTAATTCAAAGGCTGAAATCTATAAAA
>VXBZ01007723.1:1373981-1438527 GCA_013399135.1 Heliornis fulica | reverse complement strand
AGGTCCCTTGACAAGAAAAGATGTTACTGCATCATTTGCATATTTTAGGAGGAAGCTCACTATGAAATCACATCAGTGTAATTTTCCTACTCTCTCCAAATCCCCAGCCACTTGCAGCTGATGCAAACAAATCCTTGTTTTTCAGTGTATGCTGGAAGACGCTGGCACCTCCCCCCAGGACAGGAGGATTATCTGAAGCCAGGAAGAGAAATGGGCAGGTTAAACTTTTCCTCATATCCAATAATTTCATAGTTTGATTCTTATCAACAAGGAGTTTTAATCTCACAAGCAAACCAGCAACAACCCTGCCAGTAACAGAGATGCCAGGGTCCCCATGGTCTGTGTGACAGGGGATGCAGGTGGTGACTGCGCTGGGAAGCGATGGCAAATCCTGGTGCTGGCAGTGACCAGCGATGCAGCAATGTGACAGAGGGACCTGTCCGTCCATCTGTCCTTCTGGAGAGGACCCTGCAGGACCAGAGTCATCCTCACCCCTGGGGCTGTGTCAGCCCAGTGTGAATTCAGCAAATGCCAGGTTTGGGGTCAAGTGTGCCACTTGGCACTTCACTCCTGTCCCTGGCCGTGTCTGGGCAGGTCCGTGCTGGCGAGCAGTGGAATTTTCTAGTGTGTTGTGAATATTTTCTACTCTGTCAACCTTTTATTTAAATGACATTTGGCTGCAATGCTAAAAGTACAATATTGAAAATCAATAAGTGGAAAGTGTTTGAAAGCCAATCTAAATCAAATATTACAATATGGTGAAGTTAATCATCTGAAATTAACCTTATAACTGGTTGAATCGCTCTAATCTATAAAGAAAATCAATATGGGCATATCAAACCCTACTCCAAGCTGCTGTCTGTTCCAGCTGACCATGCAAATGGAAAATAATGGCCAGTGGATGCTTATTGCTCCTTATTACATGTTAACACCTTGAACGGGGCTGAGACGGCCAGACCAGGATTCCCCAGGGAGACTTGGCCATGGGCTGCAGGCAGAAGTTCCCACACTACAGAAGCCTCACAGCAGCACAACCCCCAGGTAACACACAGCAGTTAATTCCAGAGAGCCTGTTGGGGCAGTGAGTGACTAACAGGCCTTTTCATGAGGAGTCTTGATTGTCCTGGATGGAAACCAGCTGCTCGNATATATATATATATATATAACCCTTGGGGTCCTGTGGAAAGGGTTTTCACAATCCTCCTCTGCCCTTACCCAATGAGACATCAACATGGGCNCCCTGGATGGAAACCAGCTGCTCGAGCAGAGCACCCCACACCCACCCGAGCTGGAGCTCAGTCCCAGGCTACACCCATGTGCCCCTGCCACCCTGCAGGTGATCGGACCCAGCTCTGGGCACCAGGTGTGGACACTGGCACACAGGTCCCCACCAGCCAGCAGCACCCCTGGGTGCCAGCACAGTGTCCTGCACCTCACACCTCACTGTCCACCACACCATACACAGCACCATGCCACAGCGGTGATACGTCTCAAGGAATCTGCCCCAACTGAAGCCTCACTGGCTGCATCCCTGTCCCCCAGGAGCAGCTCCAAGCCTGGGCCATTGCTAACCCACCCCACAGGAGCTGCAGCCCAGCAGCGAGGGGCACAGAGCGATTACCCTGCCTGTCTAGCTGCATCTCCAAAGTGGCCATCAACACGGCATTTGCTGGGAGGCTCCGGGATATGACAGTGATAAGTGCTTTGATAGCAGATAGAAATCTATAAATAACAACAGCTCCTCTCAAAAACCTCATTTTAAAATAATGAAGACATTTCTTAAAGTGACAAGTGTCTCAAATGTTGATAGTAAAAGCTGGGGGAGGCTCTTTTTGAAGTCTTGGTAACTGATGCAAGGAGTGAGATCTCAGCAGCAACCTGCACAGTCTCAGGAGCCCAGGATTAGTCAGAGCAAGCAGAGTGATCACAGGCTTTTCCAGATGCTCCTCATGTGCCCCAAATTTAAAGATGAATGAAGGTTCATGAGCAGATGCCACTGTCCTGGGATCACAGCTACTTTGAACCAGTGGTGTCTATGCTCAGCATGAAGAGCAGTTCTTGCCTCCAAGGTCCTCTCACTGGTAGACGTCCCAGTGAACACCAGCTACCCTGAGGTCAAAATATTTTATGTGTTGCAATGAAGGAAGAAAATGGTGGCAATTTCTAGCTGCCAATCTGGCACACATCAGGTTCCGTAATGTACTCTGAGGATGCAATTCCCTCATGGTCCCTCCAAGGCCAGTAAGACTTCAGTGATCATCTCCAAGCCCAGAGCCCTTCTTCCCCCAGAGAGTTTGGCAAGAAGTTTACATGATGGTGGATAACACATGCTGAAGGGAAGGTATCACAGGCTGCAGCTGGCTGCACCAAGCACCTTTAGATCTTTTCCTTTCATAGCAGACAAGATGGAGTTGGAAAGAAACAGGAGTTTTTATTCATCACCTGGGTGCAGGACTCAAGGCTGGGCTAGGTGTGGCTCTGCTTCTTCCCTTCAGCATCCTAAAGCTTGTGAGAGCATCACTGTTGGAGGGAAGGGACCTACACAGTACCTGTTGCAGTCACTGCTGGCACAGGACAGGCAGTGTCCCATGAGCCAAGCGGCCCCGTTTGGGAATAGCAGATCACAGTTATCCCCAAGGGTGAGCAGAGCCCTGAGGCACCACTGCTGGAGGAGCCCATGTCTCCCACCAAGGAGAAGCCTCGCAGGAGAACACCCTCCACTGCAGCTGGGGCTGCCCAGCCACGCACAGGTCTGCTGGATGCTCCTGCCAGGTGGTCTGGTGGTGTGGGCAGACAGAAAACTGGCCTGCAGCAGACAGACAAACAGACAGACAGACCTGCTGCAGCAGCAGCAGTCACATCCCTGCTCATAGGTGCCACTCCCCTGCTGCTCACAATTAGCCTTCTGCTCGACACCGTTTTTGAAGTTTTTCCTGGGTTTCAGATGAAGCTGTAAGTGATGCTTTGCCCCAGAAAGGGGGAGGAGACCACTGAACTGGGCAGAAGATGTCCCAGAAGTGAACAGGCCAGCTGGGAGGCTGGAAATGCTGTTTGAAACAGCAAGTTGCTACAAAGTGATTAAAAACAGCCCTTTGATACTGGAAATGTGTTTTATGAGTTTCCTGCACTATATATATATATATATATATATATATAACCCTTGGGGTCCTGTGGAAAGGGTTTTCACAATCCTCCTCTGCCCTTACCCAATGAGACATCAACATGGGCAAAAAATGCTTCTTTTTTTTTTTTTAAATACTTTAAGCTGAAAGGGTTTTAAATAACTGGGAGCTTTCTCAGTGCTTAAGAATCTCTTCATTTCTTAAATTACAAGGAGGGACTACATTTTCAAAATCAATACTCAGAATTTGCAAACAACTCTCCAGGTAATGAGACTCGATAGCAGAGCTTAGCTCCCGCAGAGCTGGGCTGGCAGCAGCAGCTTTCTGTCCAAGCTGCAGCACAGGGCAGTTTTGGCTGTGATGCTCAGGCAGATCCTCACTCTCCCTTCACAGGAGCCTCTTATTTTGCATTATAATTCACTTTAGACTTTGAGCTTTCTGAGAAAGGGGCTGTATCAAAGTCAGTGTGGGTAGAGTACACAGTGGCCAGGATAGAAAGCCTGTGCTTGCCGAAGCCATGAGCTCCTGCCACAGTGCAAAGAGTGAAGGAATAATGAGTAGCAGCAGATCCTCACATCTGGGGCTGGTGCAGGGAGACCTCAGGGGAGGGTGGCATTATGCTAAGCAAGAAGGGGTGCCACCACAGGGGCAGGGTTTGCTGCCCTGGTCCTGGCTCTGAGCCTTGGTGTTTCCTTCACCAACCCTCAGAAAGGGGATTTGGGAGAAAAACTGCTGGAGCCACTATTGCCGAGAGCTCCTCCTCATCACCTGCAGCAGCCCCAGCATCTCCCAGTGACCCGTGGAGAAGCATTAGGCTTGGCCACCTCTCCTCCACCTCCACCCAGCTGTCCTCTGGCGCATGAGGAGTGAGTGCAGAGATGACCCTGGCGTGCCAGCAATCACGCTCTTGTAGAACAGAAGGCAGGCTCTGCCCGGTGTCACTAAAACCATTTACAGCCAATTGCAGTGGACTGTTGTCCCATTAAGAAACCAAAAGACATTCTGGCTTTCTTCAGCCTCGGGGCTCGGAAGCAAGCAGCATTTACTGCCTAATTAAATTTTAATATACTGGCAGAGTACAGCTTTACTTGTGAATCTGCATAGGACTGTGTGCCAGATTGGGCAGAAGCAGAGCAGGCTCGAGCTGCCTGTGGCCATCGGTCCTCCTCCCGGCTGCCGTGGTGGAGCCCTGCAGCACAGCATCGTGGGGAGTGCAGGGGTCGTGGCATCAGCTCCACTGGGCTGCCTTTGGCTTCCACACATGGATATACCACCCAGGGAGTCTGAGTCCCTCCACAACAAAAGTGCAATCAGGAAAAAATAATTAAAATAAGACATCAGCACTGAGGTGCTGGAGAAGACTCTGACTGTGGCATCACAGTGGAGGGACGATGATTTCCTCGGTGGGTTTGGAGGGTAGAGGAGATGGAGCCGGGGTCCTGGCTGATTTTAGCAGGGCACTGGTCTGCCACATGCACACACATGCAATAGTTTTGCATTCAAGTTTGTTATTTATTCTCTGTTGCTTGCTAATAGTCTACATCTGAAGCCAAGTGGCATCCTAGCAGTGCTGCTCTTTCTCACCGGCTAACCGACCCCACCATGGTCTTCCTGTGCACTTTCAGTGGGCATGTGGCTGGAAAAGGGGCTAACCCTGCTCCAGGGAGAAGGTTAACACCTTGCAGCAGCCTGCAGGGTCCTGGGCACATGCTGGAAGTTGCTCTCTTCGTGCTCCCTTGTTGGCCCCAGCAGCATCTGCTGCCCAGCACATGTCCTCCCTCCATCTGTGACCCTCAGGTCGCTTGCCAGCCCCTGCTTTGCCAGGCCAGAGCTGCACACTGTGCTGAGCCTTCCTAAAAAAACCCTGTTCCTGCCTCTTCTGGTGCCCCTTCTTATTTCTGTCACCACACCAGTCCTTGCCAACTACCTTGACACCCTGTGACATGGTGGGCACCAGGAGCCAAGTGCAGTCCACTGGCTGCAGCCACTGCACAGACGTGCCACAGAGAGAACCTGGGACCTCTTGTACATCCATCGCTGAGGATGCCAAAGGGGTCCCCAGGCATGATTTCCTTGGTAACTAAGTGCCTGAAAAGCACCCCGGTGAGAGCAGGCACTGACAGATGACCAGGAGCAGAGACAGGTCCTGGTGCTGAAAACGCTATGAGTTTAAATGGTGACTCGTGTTTTCATTGTGCCACAGCTCTCCCACCGTGAAGCTGCCTGCAAGAAATGTTCACACAAGCCTTCCAGAGCACTGTGCTGAAATAAGGTGCTGTCAAAACAGCATATATTCGTGCAGCTGCCACAAGCAGTTGTTATTATTGTATTTTTCTTTAACAGAGAGACAAGTGTGCTCTGGTGCTCAGACCGGTAGCAATCGTCTGGCAGCGCTGGGGAGCAAGAAGGAGCTTGGAGATCATGATGGCCCAGGGCTGCCACAGGTGCTAGACAGGAACCAAGGGCTGGGTTTCAGGTCTAAAGCAGAGTAAGGCAGAGCATTCACAGAATGACTAGGTTGGAGAAGATCTTTAAAATCAAGTCCAACCGTCCCTGTCCTCTCCTAAACCATATCCCTGAGCACCTCATCTCCCCGTCTGTTAAATACATCCAGGGACGGTGACTCAGCCACCTCCCTGAGCAGCCTGTTCCAATGCCTGATAACTCTTGCAGTGAAAAACTTTTTCCTAACATCTAATCTGAACCTGACCTGGTGCAGCTTGAAGTTATTGCCCCTTATCCTATCATCTCTCTCATGGATGACAAGACCATCTTCAGATGATGGCCAAGACACAGGTCCAAATGGGAAGACGTGACTCCCCATGGCAGAGCACACTGCTGAGTTAGAAACACACCAGCCCTCTGCTCCCAGCCACCGTTTCCTCCAGATACACATGTGCTTCCCTCCCTCCTCCCAGCCATGCTCTGGGGCTCTGCAGGCAAAGCCACCACCGGCCCAGGACCTTGGTCTAGAAGTGGGGAAAACCAGCTCCCCACGAAGGGGTCTGCCATGCCCGCAACTCCAGCAAACCACTTCACTGGGAGGGTGAAACTGAGACCAAAGCAGCCACTGCTCCCCCCAACATGCCACACATATACACACACACATGTACACGTGTGCACACACAGACATGCCTCATAGCTGTCTGCACACAAAGCAAAATGCCAAGCAATTGAGTAACTGTAATACTCTGTTTCAGTCCAGCCAGGGAACAGCCGGTGTTTGATCAATATTTTCCACAACAGCCACTTCCATGTGATAAATGCACTTATGGGGAAGAGGAACAAATTAACCTTCTGGTGCAGATGGCAGCTACTGCCTGGGAAAAAAAAGATAGCTCAATTCAGCAGGGAAGCAAGGGAAGGGCCACAGCGAGGATTCCTGCAAAACTGACCATATGAGGCAGCATCTGGGAAGCATTAAGGACGATCAGCCCTGGTGTTGCCCACCCACCCATGCATGGGGATGGTGGAGCAGATTCTGTCACTGCATGTGCTGTCTGCATGCCTCTGCCTCGGGAGCTGTGGGGAGAGAGAAACTCTCATGCATTGAGCAGGAGCAGCTCAACCAGTAGATAATATATATACTTGGGGCAGCTGATAGATGAAGACAACAGAGGAATTGTGCTGCAGAACCGTGCATGTGGGAAGATAAAAGGCATCTCGAAAAGCACTTCCCAACATCAATCCTTCCACCAGTGACAAATCGTTTGGAGTCAGGGTAATTCAGCAGCTGGCTGGATCAAAGATTACATCAGAGATTTCTCACCCAGAAGGCAACTGGATGCAAATGGCAGTGAGTGGAGATGTGCCAAAGGGCACAAGTTTGAGAAGAACCATCACAGAAGCAGTGTAGCCCTGGGAATACCATGAGTGAAGACCCAGAAGACTGGAAAGATGAAAATGCAAGGAGAGGAAAGATCCAGCACGTCGCAAGTCCTTTCTGGTGTCTGTAACCTGTACCTTAGGCATGGAGAAGAAAAGGCAGGCTTTGAGCAACAACAGTAAAAAACCAAAAATCTGGAGAAGACTAGAAACCACATGGGGATGAAGATATCCATTTCTTTCTGACTATGTATCTGTGACTGCTCAGGATATTTTTGCTCTTCTCCCCGCTGCAAACAAGGGGTAAAAATAAGCTCTTATTTCACTGCTCTGTAATCCATCATGAACTTGACTTTGTCCATATCAGAAAGTAACCTTGTGCTGCATCAGCCTCAGCATTGAGAGCACAGCAAACAGGATTCAGTATCAGATCCTAGTCTGCAAGATGTCCAGGAGCTCAATTTTCCTTCTGGACCTTGTGCCACTTTTCTGTCACTGCCAGGTTGCATAGCTTAATATTCACATCACTATTGCTATGGAGACAACAAAATGGGATGCTCAGGGGCCAGGTCCTGTGCAGCACTGTCAGGGCAAGGGTCCCACTGATGGACTGGACCAGGATGGCACACTGCCTAGCTCTAATCTGCCCTCCACACAGGGACTCCTGACCTGCAAGGTCTAAACACCTGCTCTGAAAGAGTTGATGAAGAAATAAGAGGAGCACACATGAGTAGGGAGTAATGGTGAACTGCAAGGGAAAGTTTGAAAGAAGGGTCAACAGATTCAGTTGAAAGATGGAAGCCTGTTCATATTCTAGTTTCCTGCTGAAGCAAATACTCAGGGTGTGATCTTGCTGGAAATTCATTAATTTTCCACACATTCCCAGTAAGTTAATTTATCAACTAGTAACTGCATAAATAGAACAGGCAAAAATGCTGGAAGTAGATTAAACATTGATGTAAGTATGTATTGATTTGAACATTCCTATGCCTTTGCTTGTGACACATCAATAAAATTAAATAATATCTTAATAAAATGTCTTGGTAATTATGTCCTTTTCCCTTGGGTAAGTATGCCCTCCAGCAATGTAATTAAAACCAAAATTACATTAACCCTCCAATGACCATTTGACAAAAAAAAATTAAGAGTCTAGAGAGTTCTCTGGGCTGTCATGCCCAGCCAGATTATTCTTGGTGTGTTCAGTCTAGCTTTCACGCATGCCTGCACACACTACTTTCATTTGGACCATGACTTGAAGAAAGATCATCCTTAGCCAAAACATTCAGATACCAAGAAAGGCAGGCCCTTACTCTGTCTGGGAAACCAATAGTGGCTTGAAGGTCTCTGACCCCTGGTGACCATCCCCTGCAAAAACATTCCCAATGTGATTGAGCAGTGAGAAGCCAGAGACAGGCCATGGGCCCAACAGCAGGATACAGCTGGGGCAGGATACGGCCAAGGGGCAGTTCTGCCATGCCATGGGCACAGTACTCTAGATGGACCTCTACTGTAAGGCCACCAAGCTGACTCCTCCTCCCTGGACCCCAGGGAATCATGGTAAAGGCAGTGGTTCCCCAGGACCGTAAGGCAAACAGCTCTGAACAGTCACACCTGGTGATAGCCCTGTGCTAGCATTGCGCTGGTCCCTCCTGAGAGACAAATCCATTGGTGAGATGAACAGGCCAGATAGGATAGAAATGAGCATTTACCATAGAAATTAGACAAGCATTACAAAATTTTGCTGACTCAAATCATGTGTTTTGTTTGCTGTGTTGTTTAGAGATGTGGACCTACACTTCCCCCAAATACAGGGTGTCCCAGGGGAGGCTCCCAAGTGGCATTTCAAAAAGTTGCTATTTTTGCAACTGCTTTTTGTGTACATAAAATTATTTCCTTACATAGTTGCATTGTTTCCAAAGGGTGACTGAATTGTTACTGTCCACACAATTCCCAAAACTAGCCACCAAGTACCAGATAACCAAAGCACTGCATCTGTCTCTGTCTGCAGGATCAAAGCCACGTTCCAAAACCTTGTGTCCAGCACCTTATTCTTCACAAACTGAACCTGTCTCCCACCAAACAACCTCCCTTGGTTCCCTCTGCTCTGCCAATATGATCACAAAACCCTCTCTGCCTCCACCTTCCATACCAATCATCTCTTCCCTCCATGACTCAGGGTCACAGCCAAAAAACAGCTGCCTGGATGTGGCGAGTGGCAGCCAGACACAGTCCCATGGGTTAGGATTTGGGGTGAACGGTGCACGTGAGCTCTTTGGGGCAGGGGCACAATGCTGCATGCTGTGCTCAGTCCTTGCAGCCACGGGTCACTGGCAGAGATGGGGCAGCCCATACATGGAGCCCTGATGCCCTTTTCCCTTGCAGCCAGCCAGGCACTCAGGCTCCCACCCAGCTGATCTTGGCCACCACTGCAAACTGAATAAAAAGCAGCAGCTCGCTGGCACATCAGGCAGAAGGTCTTGCCCAACTTGTGCAGGTGGCAAGCACATGCAGAAGGCCCCTTCTCACACCAGCACAGCTCTGACCAGTGAGTAGATATTTGGAGACATCCCCAAGAAACTTTGTAATCCACACAAGTGCTCAGAGCATGTAAGAGAGCCATCATTAACACCGAGGCAGTGAAGCCCCTTGTCATTTCCCGTTTGCCAGCGATGAACAGCCGCTTGCCCGCTGACGGAGATGCTGACAATATGACCTTTCAGGAACCACTGAGTAATCTGTTTGCTCTGACTCTGCTGTGTCACACTGTCAGCTTGTCACCAAAACTTGCCACTCACATAACCTATTAGTTGTCCAATTTGTCTTTCTGTCACGGACCTTGATTCTCAGCCCAGTGACTCCATGCATTTTTATTGCTCTTGTTAGTTAATCGTAGAGTCAAAGTTGGAAAGGATCTTAAAGATCATCTAGTTCCAATCCCCCTGCCATTAATAAAGCACCACTTTGGAAATTGGAGTTTGAGAGGTCATCTCTGTCACAGCACATCTCCCTCCTCAGCACCCAGCATGTCCCACCATGCTGCAGCACCTTGCCAGAGCCACCCTGTGGAACAGGTCACAGTCCTGACTAGGGTCTCCAAGCAAAAACCATCCTCCATGCAAAAAACATCTTCCAGCTTGCTCAAGAAACCTTCTGAGACCAAAGGCACCTCTCCTCTGCCAGAGCTGGGCATAGTTGCCAACACTTCTCAGGCAGAGCAGACGGTCTGGAGCCAGAAAAACACCAGCTTGGCTTTAATACCTTTTGCTTCACTTCTGGGCTGCAAACAGGAGGGTGTTCAGGTAAGTCCTGCCTGAGAAACACAAGGGCAGCCAAACACTGCTGGCTGTGTGGAGGGAGGCAATGGCATCACAGACCAGCTCCAGTGACAGCTTCAGCAGAGAGGTATACAGCAAACAGGGATGTTGAGAGTGTCTGGTCAGAGGCTCCTCCTCCTGTCCTGACACTGTGATGGAGAGCAAAGGCGATGTTTGTGTCACGTACACCATCCTGTGACCCAGACACCGCTTTCAGGACCTTGGTGTAGCTTCATCAGGTGCTGGACCTGTAACTTCCAGGACTGGAAGGCAGAACCTTCCCCCACCCCAGGAGATGATCACAGCTCCAGATCTGAGCCAAATCCAACAGAAAAAACCCTTTATGCCTTGGCTTGTGTCACACAGTGTCCTTTGAGAGGTGACTATACCCCGTGCTGTGCGTTTTCATCTGAAGGCCTTGCAGAGCTTTGCACCGTTCATTAGCAAAAGGCTTCCTGGCACCATCACCTAATGAGAGAAGGAAGCCAGATGAAAAAGCTATTCCTGAAAACCTGGATCAATCCTGAATTCACAGCAAAGCTTGTTTTGTTGTTGGGTTTTGTTTTTTTTTTCCTTCCTGCTTATTAGGGTTGGAACTAAAACAATCTGGCCAACTATTGTGCTACTTCGCCTATCTCTAATAAACAGATAGTTGTCTATTCAGATACCATTATAAGTGAACCCTCAGTCATACAGAGAGGAGTCTGGAGGCTCTGCTTACTTAACTTTTCATTGAAATCCTTATAATACTGTGTGCTGTACTTTATCATGCGTTTAAACACTGTAGTTAAAACCCCAGTATGACATTTTACACCTGACTTAACCAGCACTAGATTATCAGCTGCTGGCCTGAGAGTGCATTTTTTTTACAACTTGCTTTTCTCTGAACTTGCATTAAAGGGCCAAGGAAACCCACTGGGACCGAGACAGCTCAAGACAGTAGCAGTGTAACCTTACAGCTCTTGGCGTGCTAGTACAGACCATTAGCTGCAGATGTCCTTCTGAAAATCAAGAGTACTTCAAAGCCTCCTAAATTCCTTCCTAAGCTCCAGAGGCTTGGAACATTTGCACGGCTTATGCCAGCTGACCTTGATTCATAAGGCAGTGCTCAGATTCAGACTAAGGCTCCTGAAACTAGTTGAAATGTCTCCCATTCTCTGCCTTGAAATTATCAGTCGAGCCATTCCCACAAATTTGCAAAGTTACATTTTCTGTAGTTTGTCTTGCAGCAAAAGCAAAGCCCTGGTGCTTTACCTGTAAAATTGTATGTCTATAAAACACTGAGACACACAAAAAGAAGGAGCTCTATGTGGGAAGTGTTAAGAATTGCAAAGATCTATGGGAATTTCTGTGCACAGGCTAGCTGGACATCTCTAAATGGCCCAAACATGCCTGTCCCTTTGCATGGTTAATGCAGTACCTGGCTGGAACACCCACCCAAGGACTGGGAGGATCCTTCTTTGTCCACAGTTCCAGCCATCATTCCTTCTGCTGACATGCAGACCTCATGTCCTGACTCTCCAGCCTCTGTCCTATCCAGGACAATATCCCAGCAAAGGCAGAAGAGCTTGGCTGAGCTGCCAGTGGGGATCACACTACTCATTCAACACTTGTGTGCCACAGAATGGGCTGTGGGACCTTCAGGAAGAGGCACAGGTCAAGAATCAAGCCACAGAGTCCAGAAATTTGAAGGCAGTAACACAATGGCCAAAGTAACAACCAAACTGCTCTACTGATCTATCTTCCAGTGAGGAAATGACATTTCATTCTTGCACTGAAACACTTTTCCAGACAGAACAGATTCATCCAACTCTCCACCTACTGAATGACAAGGTTTTTCTAAGAGAAAAGCAACAAGGTTGAAAAATCCAAAGTTGCTGTTTGTTCTGCCATGAAAGCTTAAAAATTAATTTATCTGGTGAGAACTTTATCAGTGTGCTGAAGGACTTGATTTTTTTTTTTAAGCTATTATAGCCTAGAAAAAGTCATGACTGCTTCCTTTGCGTCAAGGCTATGATCTTCACTTGCAAGGGCAGGAGAGGCACAAGCGCTTTTCATGTGCTAGAACACTGCTTTAACGAAGGGATTCTTCTCTTCTACCATCAGTGCATTAATGCAAGGAATTCAGAAGACAATACAACGTGTGAAAGCCATATATCACAGCATTTAATGCCTGAAGGCTCCTTGCAGACAACTGTCTTTACAATAAACTTGGGGGAGACTCCCCACTCGCTCTGTAAGACAGCAGTGGAGATGTTTCTGTTCTTCCTTACACTCTTGGGGCCAGGCAGCAACTTACATTAGTATTTTTCTGTTCAAAAGAAACACTGAAAATTGGTTCTGATTGTTGCAGACTATCATTAGCTGTTTTGCAAATATTCCAGTTATTAACAAGGGCTTTGGAACTTGAAGATCTGTGTTGGTCCCTCTTGGCAGTGCTCACTGTCATAAAATTAGTAGAAAAATAATTGAAATTAAAAAAGTTTAAATTCTTCATAAAAGAAAAACAAATTCCATTGCATTTACAGTATGAAAGGTCCAGGAGTACTGACATCCCCTGGAGGTAAATAATTTGTGCCTGTGAATTTGGAAGGACAGGAATTCCTGACACACCAAGTTCATGCCACCTCTTTCCACCGTGGATCTCCTGATTTACTGGAGTGACAACAAGGACCAATCATTCCATTGCCTTTAAGCAAATGACCTAGCCATTGCACAAACAAGACTGTCCAAAATCCAAGAAGCAAACACCAGAACAACACCAGAGACCAGACAGCTTGAGCAGTGCAAGAGGCACAATGGCATTCTGTTTCAAAGATGGAAAACCAGCACAAATAGCAATGAGTTTTCATGCCCTGGCAGCTCCTGTCAGTTACAAGTTCGTAGAAGGGCATCGATCTAACATGAGTTTGTTCAGTGTCAGCTGTGATGGTGCTGTATGGGAAATTGATTTCTTCTTTAGTACATTCTCCTCCAATGGAAGGCAGCACTCTCCATGGTGATGGGATGTGCTGATCAGTTTAACAAGCTGCTGATGGGATTATGCAGAATCATTTCATCGGTTTTCAGTAGCTGTGTGAAATGACATTTGCTGGGAACACAAGTCTGCGTGGACCTAACTGAAAAGGCAATGAGATCTGAGCCCCAAAGCTTTATGCTAAAGAGGAAAAGACACACAGAGCTAGAACATCTTCAACATGTCAGAGCTGAGAAGTCCATCCTCCACAGAAGGTGGGTATTCCTGGAGCAGGTAGGCTTTCCAGGAGAGGGAGTGATTTTTCACAGCATGCATTACAGAAGCTAACAGCAACACACCAATGACAACTACTGCAGCAGCAGCTCTGGAAAGCTGCTCAGTCCACCTGTGTTGAGCACCGTGCTCCCACCCCAACAATCTGTGTCTGCACCACGACACACAGCAAGGAAGAGCAAAGGAAGATCACTTCTTGACCCCCGCTACTGTCAGGACCCTAAAAAAAGAGCTCAAGTCCTCCTAGTGAAAGGTGAGCAGCTCACCTAACTTCATTAAAAAAATAGCAACATTAGTTATTTCAGCCTTCCAGGGCAGGCATAAAGATAGATGAAAGGAATAAGGCAAGCTGGGAACATCAATAAATTACTGCAGCCTCTTATTGGCTGCCGTATTCAATAGTTTAAAATGTTTTCTGGTGCCTTAGGCAAGCAGAAGATTTGCAGAAATGCTGAGCCTGTCGCCCCTGATGTATCATTGTCACTCATCAGCTGCTGAGCTGCATTTCCTCTCCCTCTCCGTGCCGACTGTGTAACTCTGAACGGCCGCAGCAGTGAATTAGAGAAATGATATCTCTAGGCTAGCACGGGCTGCCTGGTGACTGGGTGTCCAGGAGGACAGTCCCATTGCCACTACTCAGACAGATGGGTGAAACTAACAAAGACCTGAGTGCAAAGAAAGGGACATACTTCAGTTAAAGAGTCACCGATTACCCTAAAAGAATCGGATATTTTCGTGGATGGTATGACCCACCTGCCCATGTGCAGACCCCCACCCCCGACCTGACAGTGGACAAGAGGGTCTGTGCTCCCCATGAAGACTCACTTACACCCAGGCAATGACAAGTGGCCATTTCCAGAGCTCCCTTATGCTGTGACTGCATGGGAAAGCAGAGGTGAAGGATCAGGTCTTCATTACTAACGAGCAGCTGCTAATAACCGACAGATTGCATTTTGATGACTTGACCTGCCAAGCTCAGCAGCATCTTGGGCAGCATAGGGGTGGTTCAGAGGGGGGCTGCCAGCAGCTTCCAGGTGCTTCAGGAGCACCAGCTGGGAAGTCCCTGCTGTCCAGAGGAGACAACCCTCTGTCTGGTGCAGCATCCCAGCAGCATTCAGCATCAGGAGTCAAGGCATCTGCGACAATGTCCCACCCATCCTCTGGTGGGAGGAGGGTAAGTGGCAGAGCAGGGACGGGGACGACTCTCAGAGGAGGGTCTGCCCCTTGTCACGTTATAAGTGGGGTGACTGCTGAGGGCAGGACAGTTGAGCCCTCGCAGCAGGGCCAAGGGGGAACCAGCTGCTCACTGACCCACAGAATCGAAATGGGGCTCATTTTTCTGGGTAAGAATGAGGACTGCATTTATATGTAAAGAACCTGTGGAAACCCCACTCGTGGCAAGGATGGCTTGCAAAAGACTTGATCTGGCCCCAGAAGACATATGGGATGTGACAGGTCTGTGAGCTTGCTAATACAGCAAGAGCTCGAAAGCATCCTTGCAGCCGCCTGCGGAGAACCTGATCCAATTAACAATTATTTTGGCTGGTCTGCTCCTAGCAAGTGCCATATATCTGCACAGATGATTTTCACAAATGTGGTGGACTACTCCATGTGGCTTTGACTGCTGTTGAAAATATTTAATAAACTCTGGAATATGAATCACTATCAAGGACCCTGAACATTAATTTTAGTCACAGTTGGCCACACTGTATCACCCTATAAACACCTCTCCAGTTTCAATTAACATTTCTCTATCTCCTGTCTCACTGAATATTATATTTAACTAATTTAAGAGGATTGGTAAAGATAGTTTTCACACTTCACAGGAAAGCATAATGAAATAATTATACCTGTACCTACAAAAAGCATGAGGATATTGCATAAAGAGCTTTAAAGTCATCTAAAGCAAAAACTTCTCCAGGAGACTTTAATTCTACCTCTGGCTACTGAGGCTACTGTGCAGGTATCTGCCACCCCCTGCTCAAGGTCTGCTTCTGGACATCTGCACCACAGCTATCTCAGCCCACAGCTTCCCCTGCAGCACAGGGATCTCCCACTGGCTGCAGGGACACCTCTGCTTTTCTTTGACGGGCCACCTGCAGAGGTGTGCTGCATCCCTCCATGGAAGACACCCCATTATAGGAGCATGGGGACCTTGCTCCAAGACAGACTTGTCTTACCTGACTCATGGCAGTAGTCCTGTTGTGGAGGAAACATGTCTCTGGAGTTGAGCTGAGGGTTTCCTGGGCCGTGCCTCCAAACTGGGGCACTGTGGACCAGTCTACAGAGGCTCATAGCTCCTGGCTGCACCTTTTGCTGTGAGGCAGAGACACCCACACCCTTGGCCTCCTGTCATCTCTTCTTGGTCATGCTTTGGAACTTGTTGACAGCAGTGCCTTTTTTATCTCCTCCACCACTGATTCCCACATCTCCCATCTAAGGGCAAGCCCTGGACCATGCACCATAAGTCAGCATTTTCTCCAGCACAAACTGACGTGCAAAGCACAAATCATACTCCCCAGCCACCATGGAGGGAGTTCTAGTCCATCCTGAAATGACGGAGAACCCTGCAACCTGAACTGGCTATAGACAGGCCAAATAACATTTCCAAGACAAGCTGGCATTTCAACCATCCAGGTCCAGAAGCAAAGTCCTTCAGGGAGAATGCCCATAGCAGAACAATCACCAGGATAGGAGTCTACCTGAAACTCCAAACACATCATTTGAGGAAAGGACTTTGTCCCTGAGGGAGCCACAGACACATTGCCTTCACCAAGACTGTGCAATGATAGGCATGGTAACCAAGCACAAGTACCAATGTCCAAACCTCTCTCACTCCAGGACCAGCCTTTAACTTGTACATTCCCCTAGGGAAATTGCTTAAAAGCAGGAAAGCCAAGTCAGAGCACTGAACACACATTTATAACTGAATATTCTCCCATTCTCCATGCCAGCTTCTCCTGGAAGCAACACATGGGATATGTTTCCTGGACACAGAGGTAACAACAGTAACAGCACAAGACAATGGAGAAAATTGCAAACCTCAATTACATGAAGCTTTCAGGAGCAGGCAGCATCATTCAGGAGTTGTGGAGCAAAAGAATAGTGAAAATAACCTGGCTACTAAAACATAAGCATCATTCATTACCAAAGCAACTCCTCCTTCCTCGGGATGGGAGGGCAGCCAACAGCACAGTTGCCTTTACCTAGGTGGGTAAAGAGGGTGTCTCTGTTGACTATACTGAGGTCCATGCTGGCAACAAATGCAGCTGGAGGAAGTCTCATTTACAAGAAACCAGTTATCCAGTCTTACAAAACCATAAAAATTTAGGACTGTAAAGGACAGAAGACAACAGAGTGCTGTCCTTTGTGTAACCACCTCTCCTGGATTTGAAAACTGTCACATTCCCTCGTTGGCCCTCTTCAGACTGTCAAGAGCCAGTTCTTTCAGCCTTTCCTTATGAGCCATAGTTTTTTAATGCCACAGACCTCTCAGTTCTCCAGTACTTCACCAATTCCTCTTTTTTCTTAGAAGAAATGTGTATTTATGATTTTTAGAAGTAAAATATTTTTGTTCCCTGACATGACAGGCAGGGTAGAACAATTATGCTCAGGCCCATACAGGCAACAATCACATTAATGCATCTGTAAATGATAATGCTTTGCTTTTTGGCAATGGCAGGGCATTAGCACACCCACATCCCTTCCTGCAAAAACGGTGCCTTGCCAGATATTTCCTATATATTTATATATTTCTCCTTTCTGTACAGAATTTGTACTTTTTTATATCGACTTTCTGATGGTCTAATTCTAATTGTGCCTCAGGGACTGCTTAGACTTTCACCTACATGACATGGGCCGGCATTAGATTTACAAGCTTACAGGTTCTGCCCTCATCCACAGCAGCATTTGATAAACACACACCCCCAATTTCCTATACTAAACAAACCAATTTTCCAATCATTTGCTTTTCCTATCTTTGTTTCATCTCCACTTGTGCAAAGCAGCCCACGGAGCAGAGCAGAAGTAGCGTTATCTTTTCCAGGAGCACAGATTTATTTCCTTGCTGTGCAGCCGGGTGCTGGTGGAAACTCCACAACTGGCATGAGATGTGGCAACAACTCTCCACAGCAAGACTCTGGTAACAGCATCCATCAGCCTCTTCATTGCAACCCAGTTAGTGCTGTGGCTTAGCACCTCAAACACAGCTGCCATTGTGCCCCATCCCTGGCTGTGGCTGGACCAAACTGTGCCTAGGCAATGTGGCAGAAGGGCACACTCCATCCCCAGGGATCTTCCATGCCCTGGGCAGTCACACCATGGCTTTTGCAGCAACAGGAATCAGGCTCACAGGGAGTTCTGCAGAGCTAAAGCACCAAGATAAACCAAAAATTGTCACCGTGCCCCTTGTTTCTGCCACCACTAAGTCATAGTTCCCCTTGTGAAGGTGGCTGTGGATGTACGTTACATGCATCATCACTGCAGCTATTTTTACTGCACAGAAATTAGCCCAGCAGGAATTCAATTCCATTAAATTCCATTATTCTGAGAAGGGAAACTCAGTGATGACTGAATTCAGAGAACGGCAGCCACAAAACCTGCAGAACAGTTCAGAAAGGACAGAAAAGGAAACAGCCGCTGGGGAGGGGTGGGAGGACACCAGGTGCCTGCGGGCAAGCTGCCCCTGGCCACCCTGACACCTCTGCCAAAGAAAGCAGCAGCCTGGGGGGGAGGCTGCATCCATCCTTCCCACCTCCCACAGCAGTTAACTGCTCTGCCAATCTCCAAATGATTTGAAGGTGATCCACGGGGCTGAGCTGCCAACACTTATGGGTCTGTAACTGTGATGGAGAAGACAGCACCTGCAAGGGATGGCAGCCTGGGATGCCATCCTCAGGATGGCCCGAGCCCCTCCAGCAGTCACTGGGCCAGCAACAGCTCCCTCTCTGCCTCACCTACCCAGACCCAAACCATCAAAACCCTCAACCTCTTCCACAGTGCCTGACAGCATCCCCTCCCTGGGCCCCAGCAGCAGCATGTGGAGTCCAGGCAGCAGCCTCCAGACAAGGAGCAGCTCCAGCACCAACGGAGGAGCAGGTACCCTGAGCACTTCTCACCTCATCCCTCCTACAAAGAAAGCAGCACACAGGGCAGAGGGGCGACAGGTCCTCGACCCGCACTGAGGGTGGTGTATCACTGTCACTCCCTGAACCTCTGGAGATGGGGGGACCTGTGCCTTCAGCCCCCATAGTCATCAGTGCACACTGAGCTGCGGAGAACTGTGGTGGCTCCCCTGTGTCAGTGTGCCTGTCTATCAGCAGCAGTGAGGCTAATGTACCGAGACGTGCAGATCTCAGTCAATCTGCATGTGGAATCACACCGGAGGAAAGGCTCTTCTGGCACAGTTTTTCAAGGGGTTTCAGCTCCCTCAGTGCCCTGGAGCTCCCAGCACAAACTAACATCCCAGGGCCCTGACAGGAGCCGTCCTTCCCCAGCCCAACCTCAGCTGCCAGACCTCAGCCTGGGCCAAGGCTGCAGCCCTGTGATCCTCCGAGGTTGCTTACTGATATGGACACTACCAGAGCTGCGCTCCACAGCGGCTCACTCCTGGTGATGGCTTCAACCCCAGGCACTGGCAGGACAAAGTCAGAAGGAGGAGGAGGTGCCCAGCCACAGTTTTTTGGGCACACTTGACTTTTCTGTACTTGTGACTTCCTCTCCCAGCAAAAACCCCAAAGAAGTACAAGTCCTTGCTCTGGTGTTTGCATTTCCTCATTGAACATTGCTAGGAATTTCCCAGTTTAAACACATCACCCTGGAATGAGGGTCACTGGATTTCCACTCTCCTCTGCTTGACAGACTTCCCTGTTGTCCTTAAAACCAGCTTCAGAGTACCAGATACCAAGTACTAACTGTACATGGTCACCTAGGAAACAAGGGGCACTCCCCAAAATCAGTGCCAGTGGTAATCCAGAACTAATTAAGGAAAAAAAAGGAGAATTAGACAAGCCCTTTATGTTTGCAGTTGTGCTACGAGCAGCACGGTCGTCTGTCTGGGAGCTTTCATGGGGGCAAAATGCACAGGGTAACGGCACAGGCTTCCCTCAGCCCACATGGTCCTGCCCTCACCCTGGGCCCATCACAGCAAACATCTTGACCACAGCCCACCTTTAGGTTTAGATCCTAATATGCAAGAGACTATTCCTGTTGAAATTAGTTCAGTTATGTGCAGCTACAGTTTTTGTTTCTGTGCACTATGCAAAACATTCACTAGGAGGAACTGCTGGAGTTGGAGATCATTAAGAGGACCCATCCTACCCAAGACACTACCTCACACCTTTCTGCTGATGAGAAGGAATAGGTTCAGCAGCAAAAGGCACAGAACCAAGTCGGTCCACACGCCCAGCACCCAGTGCCAATGGCATCACTGTGCCTGCACTGCTCCAGCCAGCTCTGAGATGTTAGCACGGCTCCTTCAGCAAGGTGCAACCGCAAATCCCTGCAAGTCTTGTAGAAGATCTATCACTTAGAGGCCCTGAGCGCCTCAGAGCACATGTGTTAAAGAGATAAAATAATATTTTCCTGGTTAGCTCCAACACTTTATTGAATAAATTTTAAAATCTTCACCCTGACTCAATCCATCTGTGCAGGTGTCATAGTACTTCCTCATTTTTAGCTGGAGAGGAAGAAAACGCAGGGTGAGCAGATAAAACAGTTGCCTGATTTGAATTTCACTTCCATCCCATAACTCTTCGCAGAGGTCAAGGAGAAAATGACAGGTGGAAAAATGTACCTTGGAATCACCAACTGGAGGTTTAAGAAGATTCATTTCCAAGGCGTGTTACCGCAGACAGCGAGAGGAGAGCAGGACTCACCAGCTGGATCGATGGCGCAGGCTGTGAACAGCGAGCGCAGCCTGCCAGGATGGAGCGGGTGGCACAGCGGGCTTCTTGCCAGGCTCCAGGCACTCTGTTTTAAAGCTACTTTTCAGCATTATGGAGAAAGTTCAGTTTCCTTATCCAAGCCAACCATCCCAGTAAGCAGCATCCAAGGCAAAGCTCAGCCCTGCAGCAGCCCAGTGCTCACCTGTGGTCCCCACAGAAGTCCTCTGCTCACCCATGCTGGGACCCACTCCCTGCTGCCAAGTACCTGGGCTGGAGGGCTCCAGGCAGAGATGCCAGGGGAGCCATGCCACAGGGCTGCTCCACAGCCCCCTGTGCTGCCTGGCACCCAGGGGACATTCCTTCTTTGTGACAGAGCACTGTTCTGCCATTCAGGTTTCTGGAAACTGTAAATAAACTTTAATTCATTTGGCACCCATCTCAGATATTAACCAAGCACAAAAGTTTTAATTTTGGTAATTAAATAGAGTTTTCTCCCTGCACGGGACTGCAGGCTGTGTGTGTTAACAGAACTTCCTCAGAACAAATGAGATGTCACTGAAAGCATCACAGAAGGAGGACAACAATCATTCCCCATACCAACAAGATTTCAAATTTACCTATGAAAGCATATTGCTGTTTCCCTGTAATCACAATACCTCAAAGTCAGTGATTGTAAGGGGAGGAAGTGCAGGGAGCCAGCCCACACTGCCATCTCTGGAGCACACTGCCAGCCTTTTGATAATTTCAAGGAGACCATGGCACGCTGACCTCCCATACAGATGTGGGGGAGGGATTCCCAAGGGACTGTGCCTCTCAAAAGCCAGGCAGCACATAGCATCAGCCCGAGCACGCAGCACACTCCTCTCATACAGCAAAGACACATGAAAGGACCTGGCTCACTGTGCCTGCAGAACACCCAGGATAAATTCACATGACCCCAGGTCTGCCCCAGCACCCTGGAGCTGATACACTGTCACCTGTCATGTCAACCTGACCCAAGCTCTTTCCTGCAGCAGAAAGAACAGGAGGTTCTCAAATCATCACCTTATGTATCTGCCAGACAGGTAGATACATCCCGTGGGCACATGGAGACAGATACAAGGAGGGAACATGTCACTGAGACAGTGGGGTTGGCATGCCCTGGAGTCTTAACAGAAGGACTCCCACCCTGAGATGAGTGGTCCCACCACAGGGGTTATCCAAAAGACTGATGCTGGGGAGGACCATGCAGTACTTGCATGCATCAGGTGCTGCATCCCCCCAGAGGCCCTGGGCTCTGTGCAGCCCCATCCTCCCCCGTGCTGATGTGGCTCAGGGCCGTGCCAGCTCCCAGGAAGCGAGCGCATCTCTCCGTGCAGTCGCCCGCTGGAAGCAGCCACCAGCAGCGGCTCCCTCCTGCCTTCTAGAGACAGCCAAACCTCCCATCAGCTGTGACAGCTTTTGGAGCTGCCACACAGCACAGACATCTTGTGCACAGGCACAGAATTCCTTTCGCACATCGCAGCGCTACCGGCCTGCTTATGCAGCCCTGTCACCAGCACGTCCCAAAGCCTCCCCAGGATTTAGAAGTAGCAATCACGAAGCCTTTTTTCCATCCTCTCATACAGGAGCTCCCTGGGACTGTGCATACATATACCTCTTACAGGGAGGAAACTGGGCCAAGGGTGATTTGCATCTACTTCTGAGTGCAGCCCTGACCACAGTGACAGCTCTGACCCCTGTGTGCGGCCGCATTAGTGCCGCTGTTCTGGGAAGACATAGTGGGGGAGCTGTCACCTACCGTGGGAGCATGAGACGGGAGCTGTGGAGGAGGAGCCGTGAGGACAGGCAGTCCTGCCATAGGGGATGGGCACTTCACCCTGGCACCCCAGGTGATGTGGCACCCTTTGAGATTTTCAGTCTGCTCTTGGACACTCTGCACTGTCCAGCCCTTCCCCAGCAGCATGTAACTACATAGGCACAACCACTCACCTTAGCCAAGAGCAGGGACTCTGACACACTTGCCTGCAGCCAGGTCAGGCCTGCCCTGCTTTCACAGGGCTGCAGCACAGCACACGCTCACCAGGCAGTGCTCCACCAGCCAGCACCAGCTTCTCCAGGGCAGCTCAGGTCCCACCTCGCCTCAGGCTCCTCCTCCAACCTCCATCAGCCCCATCCTCATACAATCGTGTGCATCCACACCCAGACACACCTTGACACCCATCTGTCACCCTGTGCTCTCTGTCCTGTTCACCTCCTTGGCATCACCATCCTCAATACCACAGAACACTCTTGGCTTTTGTTGACTTGTGTGTGGTCCAAGACCTTACTGGTGGGTAACAAGTCCCATGTGCTCTGTTCCTGGGAGGTGCCAGAACAACACAACTTTGGTCCCTGCAGAAAGACTCACACCAGCATAGCCCAACCTGGGAGAGCTTTTGTGCTCTTCTTCCCTTCACACTGCAGAGGCCAATGGTTTAATGTTGTCATTTCTTTCAGATTGCAATGCTCTCATTTTTAGCCCAGCAACTTATTTTTAATAGAGTTTGGAAAGATTTTTTTTTTAAGCCTTCACTTCTACTCCAAGGATGTTTGCTCTCAATTTATTTCTCCTCTTCTTATCTTCTCAACAACTGCATCTCTTGTTCCAAGTCCTGCTCATTTTCTGCTCCTTATTGTGATTTTTCTTTAATTTCATCTTGTTCCCACACTTCCCAATCACACATTTCATCACTTCTGCTTCCCTATTGCCAACAATATGCGATTTCTTTATCTTAATTGTATCACCCAGTCATCTGGTTCCAGTATGGCATCTCTTTACCTCACAGTGCAGTCCCTTTAATCATTACTGCTTCTGGCATGTATAATAATAGCTGAGACAAGCTGTTAGGTTTCACCTCCCAGTTACAGTCACAAGTTTTTTCATGTAAGTCCTAATGACAACACAAACTGAAAACCCTCCAGACATCACTTCATACAGGCTGCAGAAGAAACCCACCACTCCACAGCCTCCTCTCCTCAGCTCCCAGCTGAGGTGATGCACAAGATCAGCCCTTGGGGAAGAGAAGCCTCTTGAAGGACCAGACACAGCTCCTCACAAGGAGCCTGTGAGCAAAAGTCCCTGTGCACCATCCTGGCTCTTCCTGTGTGGGGAAATGCAGCCCTACCTCTAGGACTTACTTTTTCTTCTAATACTCCAGGCTACATCTCTCCAATGCCCACCTACCCACAGCTAGCTCCTTGTTCAGAAGAAAGGGATCTCACCCCCATGTACCTCATCTGGAGGGTCCTTCTCCCACCAGGCTTTGGGACTTGCCCCAAGTGTCTGCTCAGTGCATGACAGAAACTGCTGACTAGTTGCACCACTTGGGCTGAAATGCCTTCACCTGGCTGCCTCAGAACACAGCAAGGTCCTGGGACCACCAGGTGCTCTGGATAACTGGCCCCACATCTCTGGTTTCCACGAAGCACCTCAGTTTATAGCACCCAAAGCCCCATTTCCCAAAGTTTTCAAACAGCATATTCATGTTTCAAGCACCTTCAGCATTTGGATATGGGGTGGGGGGATTTCTGGCTCAGTGCAGGCGGTCAGAGCTCCTCTCCAGGGAGGTGGGAGGGAAAACAGCCTCATGAGACCAGGTTTGGAGGAGTGGCTTTCGCAGGGCTCCCCAACAGCCTAAGAGGGCGCATGGTCACAGGAGTCCATCCGATAGCTGTGTGCCTGCCCCAACCCCATTCTAGCAGATTTTTTGGATGAAAACGTTGCTGCCTGGACCCACTCCTCCAGCCAGAGTAGCTCTGGCTAAGAGCTGTGAATGCATTGCAACGTATCAGCAGTAGGGAGTTGCACACGTGGGTAGGAATAATATTGATACTAAGAACAACTTAAATGCCTCTGCAGAAGCTCACACAACAGAATAGGAAGAGATGCATGTGTCAGCTCAGCACCTTTGTTTGCATTCTGATCCACAAGCACTGCGTGAAGGTTAGTGAGATCCTGGCTCATACAGGGAGAAGCATTTTAGATATGATGGAGGGTATTGTGGTGCCAGCCATGAATCAGCAGAGGAGAATATCTGGTCACCTCATTTGCACAATGGTAAAATTGAATTGGAGTTTGAATAATATAGGTCAAACAAAAGGAGAATGTAGTGTGGGGGATTATACAGCAGGAAAAATTCACAAAAGGAGTTATTTAGTCTGGAGAAAAGCCATTTACACAAGTGTCATGGTTTAACCCCAGCTGCCGGCTGAGCATGATGCAGCCACTTGCTGTCTCCCCACCCCGGTGGGATGGGGGAAGAGAACTGGAAAAGCAAAGTGAGAAAACTTGTGGGTTGAGTTAAAAGCAGTTTAATAGGGAAAGCAAAAGCCACACGCACAAGCAAAGCAAAGCAGGGGATTCATTACCCACGGGTGTGCAACCATCCCCAGGACAGCAGGCCTCCATCTCACATAACAGTGACTTGGGAAGGCAAGTGCCATCACACCAAACATCCCTTCTCATTCCTTCCTCCCTCCACTGCATGTGCTGAGCACGTTGTCATACAGTATGGAACATCCCTTTGTCACTGGGGTCAGCTGTCCCAGCTGTGTCCCCTTTCAACTCCTCATGCACCCCCAGCTACTCACTGGTGGGGTGAGGTGAGGAGCAGCAAAGGCCTTAGGTCTGTGTAAACCCTGCTCAGCAGGACCTAAAGCATCCCTGTGTTACCAGCATTAATCCAAAACACAGCCCCATGCCAACTACTGCGAAGAAAACCAACTCTACCCCAGCCAAAACCAGAACAACAAAGTACCTGAGTGTATTTGTCAATGTAAAGAGATCCTTGATGATCTATCAGAGGTCTCTAGAAAGGTCCATGATAAAGGTCACCAACTCAAGTGTAGGAACTAAGCGTCCCTATCAGCAATTGGTGTGAGACCTGTGCTCATGCTCTGTGCTCCTGTCATACCTTGTGCAATGATGCCGCAGCATCGAGGCTTGATGGTGCTGCAGGTCAACAAAATAAACAGCTACTCTACACAGAGAGAAGTAGTCAGAAAAGAACCACTCTGTCCCTTGGCAGTGCCATGGGGGTGACATCCTCTAAAGCAATTGCACTTTTAGGGTTCAAACATTTAACACCTTATAGGTGTGACCACTCAGACCTCAGCAGAGAGCATGCAGCAGATGCCAAGAACTTCCAGAACTAACAAGTCCATCAGCTGCTTCGGGTTAAAGAACTGGACATAGGAGACAAACTGAGAAGAAGCCTTTATTAATGGCAAGAAATGGAGCAGAAGCTGTGTGGTAGCTGGAACAGAAGGACAGTGGTAGCTGGAACGGAAGGACAGCGCTGGCTGACCCAGATGTCCGCGCAGTTACGTAGAGGGAAGGAAGCTGCACAAAGAGCTAAACAAGGCTCTTGAGTCATGGCAGTTGTTTCATGTCCCTGTAAGTCTTGCTGCCTCTGCTCCTGCCAAAGCAAGGAGAAGCACGCACAGGCTGTGCAGGTTCAGAGGGCAGTGTCACAGGCTGGCACTGAGCCTCTGTTTGAAAGGTTTTTACAAACCAGAGCACAGTGTAATGCGAGTGAAAAGGCAGAACATGTGAATACCAGCAAAGATGTACAAGGGAACTGTCAAAAGAGGCTGTCAGGTACCAGTGGAGGCAAGAGGAAGGTGCTGGACTGGTCCCTGGGAAGCACTACTTGGCACAGCTACCATGTGCCAAACCCAGCTCTCCACAGGTTGCTCTAGAGCTCAGCTCCACTGTACCAGAACATGGAAATCCTGGGTCAAGTCACATCCTGACCCAGAGAACAAGGCAAGGATACAAATATATTAGTATGCTTGATCACAGTGAGCAGAGGGACCATGGGAGAAGGGAAGTTCTGCTTTCCAAAGATTAGGATCAACACTGAAGTAGTGGTTAAGCATGGTCTTTCTGATACATCATGGAACTGCCAGGACAGAGAGAAAGAGCCAGCAGGGCTTTCGGGGAGCAAGGCACAGCACAGGGCAGTGACAAGCCACTAGAGAAGCACAGTGCTTGTCAGGAGAGCCCCTGCTCCAGAATCTCCCCCTTACAAACCTGGACTCTGCTTCCCACTGATTTAGGGAACCCCCACTCCCTCCCAGTTTCCTCTGCTGGGACCTGCCAAGGCAAGAGCAGCTGACAGGACAGTTGGAGCCTCTGCAAGAGGCTCCTGGGGAGCAAGGAAGAGGCAGCAAGTGCACACATGGGGACCTTCCATTCAGAAGTCCCTGAGGCTCCATGGCTGAACACAACTGAAAGAGCTGTGTGGAAATCACACCTCATATTCCTCCTTAATCCCACACATTGAACCTGCATACTCATGTGGTTTAAATCTTAAGCATTCAAGACATGTTGATGCATTCAACTATTTCTTCCATGCAAATAAGACTCTATATAATCCATTCTAGGCTGCCATAACTTAAACTGACAGCTACTAAAATCTGGGGGAGACCATCATGGGCATGACAAACACAGATGATAATACTTTGATGCAAAGCAAGATGCACCAATAGACAGCCTCAGAAACAAATGGGGAAGGTCCTCCTGGGCACTCAAAGGGAAGTGAAAGGGTGCTTCAGCCACACAGGACTAGGGCTCAGTGAACACATCAGTGTTGGCACTTTAGTTTCTTCCCTTAAAAAGGAGTTGCCAG
Source organism: Heliornis fulica (assembly GCA_013399135.1). Lineage (NCBI taxonomy): Eukaryota > Metazoa > Chordata > Aves > Gruiformes > Heliornithidae > Heliornis > Heliornis fulica. The sequence continues at coordinate 1,411,479 of VXBZ01007723.1, read as the reverse complement.
AAGAAAAAGAAAGTCAACAAGGGATGCTGTTTGAACCAAAGTTAGAGCCCTCTCCAAGAAGAGCTCTTTAGATGCACATATTTCCCAAAGAAGAGCTGCCTCCATGCATCATCCCGAACCATGCACCCTGAACCCCCAGGCAGGCTGTACAGGCAGAGTCTGCTGCTCCCCCCTCTGTACTGCTTAAAGACCCTTGCACCTGGCTTCAATTTTGTGCCATCTTCTGCCCTCTGTGCTCCCCCAGAGACCACTGTCCCAGCTGAGCACAGCACCAGGACTGGAGTATCTCTGTGCTGCAGTCCCTGAGCCGTTTCATTCTGACACAGCCCTAATCCACTGCCTATCCAGAGCTCTCCCTGTGCTTAGGCCTGGCCAATCTAATTTTTTAGGGAACCATCTGTATCCTATCTGCATATATATTTGTGGGTAATAAGGCCAGGAGGGACCCAATGATCACCGAGTCTGACCTTGTGCCAGGCACAGGCCATTAGACTGCCCTGGATTAATTCCAGTTTGAACAACCACAGGGCTTTTTAGAAAGAAAGCATTTGATCTTTACTGTAGTATTTCTAGTGAGAAGAGATCCTAGGTGCATTGCTCCAGCACTTAATTACACTCACAGTTTCCATTGTGTAGCTTCTTTCTAATCTGAACTTGTCTGTCTTCAGCTGCATCTAGTTAGACAGACCTTTGTCTGGCAGACAACAGCCCTGTCTGCTGTCAGGGCTCCATTCCCTACGTAAGTACTTACGGGCAGAAGTAAGTTGCTCCCGCCGCCTGCCTCTGATAGAAAATCAGAAGCCTCCCTGCTGCAGGCTCTCACCTTACAGCACGGTTTCATTCTCAGGAACCATCTCACAGCTCTTCACAACTCCTCTCCTACACAGCAGCCTCCACCTTCACATGGCTGCAGAGCTGGGCACGCTGCTCCAGCCACACTAGTAGCAGATAACCACCAACTCCCACCTATCCAGTACTGCATCCATGAACAGGGTCAGCCCTTCCAGCCTGGCTCCCCTTCCTCCCTTGCAGGGTCACTGGTTCCCAGCAAAGCTTTCTCCTCCCTTTCTCAACATTCCCTAAGACTTGGGTTCTCATTTACATTCTCTTTACGTTTTCATTTTCTTTCACTCATTTAAGACTTTTTCCTAAAATCCTTGCTCCCAAATGATATGCTTCATAATTATTTTCAACTTTGTTAAACCAGCCCTTTTAAAGCACTGTATATGGACTTGGATTTTATTGTGTTTGTGCACTATCACAGTTGAGTCACCCTGCAAAGCTCCCATAAGATTTAGTTCAGTGACTGGTCCCTCTCTGTCCAAACAGGGGCTAATGCTGAACTCTTGGATACAATACCCAAGTCAGGGAACCATCACACACAGTATTGAGAAGTATTAAGGACACTTCAGTTCTGGTAGATGGAACCTCCAACACGATTCACCCTGATTAAACAGCAGAAGTGCCACTTGTGACAGGCACTGACCTTCCAGTCCCTCCACCACCCTGGTCTTTCCCAGATACACAACTCAGCACTTCTCTGGTTATAGGCTTTCCAGTGTTAACTTTCCAGTTAACTTTCCAGCAGGTCTCAGCAACAACAAACAGTCCTAATTTTCCCTCAGAAATGAGCAATTCTGAATCTTCTTGTTTATTACTCAAGCTCCTGGCACCAATGCATAGCAATTAAATAACTTCATTAATGTATCTTTCCTAATTCCTTACTGCACAGGCAGGAATGCCTCAAGATCTTATCAGCCCTGCTCACAGTCAGGAATTTATAAGCACAGGCAATGACTCAGATAAAGATACTCCAACTGGTGCATGAAATCATACCAGAGCTCCCCCCAGTCTCCCCACAACAGGCTATCACAGCCTTTGGGATAAGAGCCCTGCTGCTTCAGAGACAGACGATGCCCCCAGCTAGATCTCTTTGAGAACCAAAGTTCCCTCCTAATCAAATTGTCATGCCAATGACTGTCTGTACCATCATTGTAATTAACCTCCTCACACATAAAATGCAAATGATCAAAACGTTTCTCTTCTTCATGGCTCTGTGTGACTCACGCATCCGAGAGGAGCAGTGGCTGGTCCATCACAGCTGCTGGATGTTTCTGGATCTCTTGGCTCCAGCAGGACAGCCTTCCTGCACTCCCCTCCTCACCAACACCACCCAAACCTGCCTGCTCCAGCCCTCCCTTTTATCTCTTCTTATGGAAAGGGGAAAAAACCCCACCCCACCACACAACCCCTCACAATCAATTGGTCACTGCCCTTGGAAGGGGTGGGGGGAGCATGGTAGGGAGGTCAGTGATGAGGACAACAGCAGCCTCACCTGCTCCCAATGAAGCCTGCAGGATGGGCACAAGCTGGGTGAAGTCCAAGTGCTGCTCTGGGGTTGACCCAAGTACAAGGGGACAGTTGTGCACCCTCCTGATGGGTGCTGCTCACACCTCACCATGGGCAGGGCTTGCTGGGGGGGCAGGGTGCATCTCCCGTTTTGCCTCTGTGTTTTGATAAAGCTCCCCTATGGCATGATACCTTCAGAGGTTACTCTCAGCCTCACTCATCCAAACATCCCAAAGAATTTTTCCTGGCTGGTGCAGCCTGGCTTTCCTTCAGGAACACTGTCTCGATGTGCGTAGGATGGTGGATAGCTCCAGAGAGAACCACGTAAGGAGAGACAGAAGCAGGATTTCTTGTTTTCATCCCAGACCAAGGCACCAACACTGCCACACAACACAGAGAAAATTAACTCTGAATCTGCCTAGTGAAAGCTATTTGTTTCCAGGTGACACCTATCCAGGGGTCAGACTACGTGGTCAGCTTTCAGTTTTGGTGTCTGGGAAAGGAAAACACACAAAATACTCATGCTTTTCTCTGGCACCTAGCAACAGCTCTCAGTGCTGTGAATAAAACCAGCCCCGAGCTCTGCAGGAAGTACAGGAGGAGGACAAGCCCTTGGGCTAATTTACAAGGAACGAAAACACTTTCTACACAATGTCCTGACACTGTGGCAGCCGCTCTCTCTACACAAAACAAATCCAGTATTTGTTGTTCATTCAGCCAGGCTTTTCCTGTCCTAAAATCAGTTCTGAAGTGCTTTTAAGCATCCCCTGTGCTGCTGAATTACTCGTGACTGTGACTGCCGAAGCGTCCCCTCCACAGGTATGTTGAAGTGGAGGTCCTTGCTGGGCCCAACTGTGTGGGCAGGAGGCCATGAACAAGGTGCTTCCTCGGGGCTACAGGGTCCCTGTTTGACTCCTGAGCCTTATTGATCACTCCTGGTGGCTTCAAGCCCCATCAGGCAGACCCTGAGAGATGCTGCTTCAGCAGCCTGGGCAAAGCCACAACCAGGTGGACACAGGGCACTGCTGGCTGTGTGATAGACCAGACACAGGGCACAGCTGTTGTCACAAGGCCACATGTCACCTGCCTGCTGGGGACAGGAGCCAGCCAGAGGCTCCTGCCAGCTGCATGACTCTCTCCCAGCCATGGTCTGTCAGGATTGGCCCTGCCTGGGAGGCAGCTCCAGGGAGCTCCATTCCCCCACCCAAACCCAACTCTCTGTCCCTGGTCTCCTCTTCTTGCCACGGCCCCGCAGGGTCTGGGGAGAGCGCGAGGCCACAGCTGCCTCGCAAAGCCATGAGACCCACTGGAGCATGTGTTCAGGCTGGGTGCTGGTGACCCGTGAAGAGAGGCTCAAAGAAGCCCTCTCCCCAGGCAGGCTGAGAGCTGCAGCACAGCACTGCCGCCAGCCCAGCCCCAGCAGCACCCTCCCGCATCCCCCTGCCTCCGGCAGCCCTTGTGCACATCCGTGAGGAGCCTGCAGTGCCAGCACACCAGCGCTGCTTCGACAGGGGAGTGTCAGAGGCTGCGGGCCCCGGCTCAGCGAGCTGACATCATGTGCCTGATGTTGCCAAACACGGATGAGCTGTTGCTAGAACAATCAATTTTTAAATATCTCTCTGCCTGTTATCCTCAGCCCTGCGGTAACTATAGTAACAGCGCTCCGGGCTCCCCCCCTCTTCAAAGGCGCTGCAGCCGCCTGGGGTTGGGGGGCTCCAGGGGCTGCCATGTGCTGGGCTCTGCCCTGGGGTCACCTCGAGCAGCCCCCCTTCCCCGCCCATGGCACCATCCTGGGGTGCTGGCTGCCACCTTCGGGCCCTGCACAGACACCAGGCAGCTCTGGCCCTCTGACGGCAGAGCAAGCATTCCCACAGGCCGGCCAGCTGCCCCAGCACCCTGGGAATGGGGAGTCCCCAGAGCACCCATGGGATTTCACAGCACCCCACCCTGGCTGAGGGCATCCAACGTTGTCCTGCAGAGCAGATCTCCTCTGTCACGCTCGGCTTTTGGCAGTCACTCCTGCAGCCAGGCACTGTGACGGTGCGTCTCGGTCCCCAGAGGAGTGCTGGCAGGTGGGTGCTGTGTGAGTGTCCCGCTGTCCCTGAGCTGTGCCACCTCCGTCACAGGTGCTCAGAGACACCACACATGTCACAAGGTACAAGTGAGGAGTAAACCACACTTATCCTGTTTGCTGAGCTGAATTAAAGGATCAAGCAATTGATACCGGGATCAGAAGCACATAAAGAAGGAACAGAGAGGTGCATTGCCAGTATTGGACATTCCGGTCACTGCCAGCCACCCTCTGTGCTCTCCTCTGGCACACACAGCCCTGCAGCAGCTGGCACCAGTGCAGCAGACCTCTTTCCAGAGTGGGAGCAGAGTAACTGCTCTTGAGGTGCACTCTTGTGCATTAAAAGCCCTGTTTGGTTGGAACCCCATCCTCAAACCCCTGCCTGCACTCAGCCTGGTCTGGCAGGAGTGTGAGTGGGGTCCTCTCCAGGGCCCCCCAGCCCGGTGTAGGAAAACATGTCACACCATGGTGGAGGTCACCTGGCACAAGTGTGATGTTCCTAAGGACAGATGATGTCCTCAGGCTTCTGAGGGGATGTTTACCAGTTTTTTTTTTCCTCTTTACCTCCATTCTGCTCAGTAAAAATGCAAATGAAGTGTTGTCATTAAGTTCACTCTTTCTGCAATGCAAATGATGTGTGTGTTCCCTCTGTACCTGCCTGCCTCCCAGATTTAGGAGGTGGAGAACAAGGAGGGAGGTGGGTTGGCTGAATTGCAACCCTAATTGGGCTCCTCCCCAGACAACATACACTGAATTTTTCAAAATCATATAAATCATGTAATATCAATGATTCAAACATTGTGCTAATCTCAAGGCTTCCAGAAGACCTCTAGCTTTGTCTGAATGCTATACATGAAGTATCAATTATTGACAGCCTTGCCATCAGAGGATTAACACCCAAGAACATGTCCCTTCTGAATGCAGGTATGCAGTATGCAGTGCTACCCCGGGATGTATCACCACTTCCAGGCAAAGCCTTCACCAGCCCACATTCCACCCCTGCCTTTTATAAATCCTGTGCTGCTGGAGGCATTCATCCTGCAACAACTCTGCCATATAATTCCTTGGGTTTTTTCCTGGCATTACTGCTGCCCATATGTACCTACATTTCATAGATGTCAGTTAATTGTGCAGTGTCCAGAGTGTCCCATGGGATTAGCCTCTCTGCATGCACACACTGTGTCAAGGAGGGTCACATCTTCACAGTAGAGGTTGGGAGAGGACAGCCCATGTCCTACATTAGGGTAACCACATGCTCTGCCAGCCTCTTGTTTCCCTTCCCCCAGTCCAAAACTGGACTTCCCTATGAGCAGAGTGGGGCTCAAACTTTAATCTTCTCCCCCAAACTGGACTTTGCCCTCATGACCTTTCCCACACCCTGCTGGGCTCCCGAAGGGCTTTGTCTGGTAGCTGTTTCCGTGGCTGGGGATGCTCTCCTGGCCCTTTGCTGTGGTCAGAGGGCTTGCTGCAGGGACAGCCCTGCAGCTGGGCACCTTCCCTGGCACAGAGAGGGGCTGCTACGGCAGATGTTTTTCACTCTCACTTCTGGAAAGCATTTGATGCAGTTGCTGCAGGCTGGGAAAAGCCAGGAGCCTGCCAGCACCATGCAGAGGGTTTGGATGCCTCCCACAGGCAGGAGGGGCAGAGAGTGTTAATTAAAATGCACCGAGCAAGTGTAAAGTTGTATTAGAAGGCACAAAGGTAGGCTGGTTCCTCTCTCTGACAGACACATCTGCATAATCCAGCCTGGGCTCCAGCAGCTGCACTGCGTTGTGCATGCTGCTGCCACTGATACTGTTCTCATCTGTTCTATTGAAAAAACACTATCCCAGGTTTAAGCTGCATAACAAGCCCCGCTGAGCAGTAATGTCTTTGCTTGCTTTCTGCAGACAAACCTAACTGGTAACTCCCAGGTAGTAAGTGACCATCCTGCAGGCAGCCGTGCCCATCCTCCTGCCGCCGCCTCGCCTGCAAAGCTGGCAAACCTCCGGAGCAGGCAGCGCCACAGCAGGCAGGGTGTGCAGCTCCATGGCAGGCTGCAGGTACCTGCAGGTACCCCCCACGCTCCCAAGCCTTGCCAGCACTGCTTGCTGAGCGCAGGAGAGTGGCCAGAAGTGAGGCAGGTTCAGCTCCCTCACACAGGTGACTGGCTATGTGTACCTTGGTGGCAAGTTCCAATGGCCCCGAGGGAATCAGCTGCAGGTCCCAGATGAGATGGAGACCAGAAAGTACGTCAGCACCAGCAGCCTGGGACCTGCTCCAGCCCAGGCAGGGTCCAGAGCCAGCATGTACCCAAGGGCTGTCTGCTGGCCCCATGGCCCTGCCCGGGACAGACTGCAGCAGTATCTTCCAGCACAAGGCAAGTGACAGGTGGGAAGATGAAAGGGCACCAGCCGGAGCAAGGAGGAGCTCAAGCTCTGGAGGTGTGCACAGAGTGGAGTTTGGGCTCTGCTCCAGTGTTAGTGCCTCACAGGGAGCAGTGGGAGGTGGGACTGTGGATCCCACTCTGGCAGGACGGAAGGCTGCTTAAAGGGGGAAGGAGATGGTGCTGCCTCATTAATCATGATAAAGAACTGGCTTAAAGAGAGCCTGGCTTTCAGAGTAGTAATTAATGAGCTCTTTAATTTTAGACTGTAACATCCAAACTACCCCATTAGGCAAAGAGCAGTTCAAAGTGTCCTTCCACGTGATGTCAGGGAGATGCATGGGGAGCTCTGGAGTGCAGATCACAAGGGACTTCTGCCATGTCAGAGGTGCGTTGGGCCATGGTCTCAGCATATTGGAGATGTAAAGACCTCCTTACCAGGTCAGCCATTCCAGTGGCCTGGAAAAGGCCAAGGATGTCCCATGCTGGGCTGCCAGCCTGCCCTGTCCTTCTGCAGGGGCTTTAAGAGTCTGTGCCTCGGGAGAATGCCAGACTGCAGGGATCCAGTGCTGGAGCAAGGAGGCAACTGTCATCTCCTCCAGTCCCAAACAGCTTGGAGATATCTGCATCACTCTGAAGGGAGGGCACTAGTCCCATGTCTGAGGGTAGCCCCGAAGATGGTGGGGCACAGGGGACCAAATATCTACACCTCCAACCTGCACATTGGCTGGTGGCATGGCTGAGACCAGGGAACCTCCAAACCCTCGGGTGGCGGCAGGGAATGCAGCAGACTGGAAAGCACCCAGGATCAGAGCTCCCACAGTGGCTCAATTCCCCTACTCCATTCACAAGAGTATTTCTGGTTCCCTAGCTGAAAGCCAGCCCAGACAGCCCTTTCTGGAGCGTGAATGTACTGTATATGTGAACTGGAGATTTGTCCCACATATTTTCCTCAAAGACTGTATGTCTTTTCTTTTTTTAAAATAATGCCAGTCATAAATGTCACGTGCTGGAGCCCAGATCTCATTATTGTGAGCAGAGAAAAGTATGCCATGCAATAAATTCTTTTGTGGGAAATAACCCTGGTGACTAGAGGAATTTATGAATTTATTACTCCTTGTAGGAGCCTTTCCTCCTATGACTTAGGGAGAGATCTATCATCCTACAGAAGACCTTGCTGGTTTTCCGTTTGGAAACCTTCATGAGGCTTTATGTCGTATTCCCTGCCTTCATGTCCCAAGGATTCATTCCACATGAATCACTCATTGCAAACAAGGTGTTCAGAAACAGGGCAACAGCTCATCAGAGAAAACCTCACTTCTGCTGGAAGGAAGCTTTGGTGGTAGTGATGGCCACGGGAAAGGGTTGCACAACCCATCTTGGCACACAGTGAGCTGAGGGTGGGCAGACAGCTGGGCAGAATGCCCCCAGCCCCAGAGGCACAGTCCAGCTGCCAGAGGCCTGAACCCTGTGTACTGCAAGGGACCCTGCCTGTGGCGGGGGCTGCCCTCTGCCTGGCATGGATGGGTGCCAAGATGCCAGTGCTGTGCTGTGGAGGTGGGTACCTGCAGCCTCTCTGAATGCCCAGGGAGTGAGCTGCACAGCTGGGATGAGGCTTGGGCTGCCTCCCTGAGCCCACTGAGGCAGCACCGTCCCAGAGCAATGGGACTCCTGGCAGACATTACATCACTTTGATCTTCTGGGAAATCTCACTCTCTGGGTAGACATGGCTCACCTCCTGAGCAGGACTGAAGACACCAACACTGGCTCCACGTCCCAACCAGGGCAGGCATTGGGCAGTGACAGCAGACGCTAACAAAGCTTCACCCCTTCTTCACCACCAGCCCTCTGCAGTGCTGCAGACTCCTCTCCCTCCCAAAGTCAGCAGCTGCAGCATCACAGGGCACAACAGAGCTGGAGTCCCAGCCAGGCTCAGGAGAGGGGACTGAGACCCACGGCATCGTGTGCCTCCTCGGGGAGCTGCCCCACGGGGAAATTGTGACCTCCTTCTCCTGCAGGAGCACGAGCTACGGCACTAGTGTCACGGCAAGTGGGTGAGCACGCAGTGGTGAGATGGGGCTGCCAAGTGTGGCACATGAGAGGAGTAAATTGCATCAGTTCAGCTCCAGATCACACATTAGAGGGATAACACTCCCAGCAGGACACCGCCTCAGTGCACAGGTATGGGTGCGTGCTCGCCTAATGACAGAGCCGCGGCGAAATTATGCCTTGTTATCTCATTGTCAATTTTATTTTAATATATGTTTGAAATACTTGGAATACAAACCTTTTCTGTAAGATTACAAAACGCTCGAGCACTTCTGCAATTTGGATGGCAGGGGATCAATTATTTGGGCATGGTTTTGCATATAATGGCCTGCAACAGATTGTAAAGTTTCTCAGTTAGCGAGGCAATTATGAATACTGAATACAAACTAATGGCTAGAGAGTGGTGGAACGGGGCCATCTGGACTTGGAGACATGCTTCTGGCTACGAGGAGCAGGGGTATGGGGAGGGGGCTCCTTCAGCTGAATGCTGCAAGTACTTGGATAAGTGTGTGGTCCTCACAGAGCCTCCCGTAGCAAAGATGTGTTGTACCAAACAGTGTCCAAGAACAAAAATAAACATAAACACAAACACACAGACAAATACAAGTACAAATGTAAAAACAAGAAAGAGAGAAGTGTTGGAAAGTGTTTTGCCAAGAAAGAAGTTCAGGCTTCACTTCCATGTGATTACTGTTTGTTCCAGAAGACCAGACCACTTGGTTCGTATAACGATTCAAAACAGATTATTTTCAAAAATCCTTGAAAGCTTTCCCAAACAGACTCCCATCCAGCCAAAACCCAGCTGGCAAAGCTCCTGGGTGTGAGGACAGACTTATTTATCACTTCTCAGCAATGAATATTTAGGTTTATTTTCTTGAAAAGGGAAATAAATCAGGGGTTTGACCATCCAAATTTGCAATCACTGCCCTAAACCAACAGAACCAAGAGTGAGCGCCATGAAGAGCTCCAGAAACCTTCTTCTCAGCATGTTCCCAACACAGAGCTTGGCTGCATTGCTCCTGGGCTGCTTCCAGCTGTTCTCTGACCAGTTCCGAGCTCCCCAGCACATCCAGGCTACCATCCTGTTCCCCGTCATGGTGCTGGGAGCGTCGTGCAACCTGCACCCCTCCAGTGCTACCCAGACCCACTGGTCTTGTGCTTCTCTGAAGTGTTTTACCCCATCACACCTTTGTCCAAGCCCAGCACATCTGGAAGCACCTCTGCATGAGAGCCTCTCACAAACTGGAGCAGCCTCATGTGCCTGGGCACTGCACCGCTCCCCAGAGCCATCCGAGCCGGCTGAGCTGCCCAGCTCTGCACACAGACACACGACTTGGAGCTATGGGCTTTATGGCTTGCAGGTTTTTTTTCAGTCCATTCATAAAAAATGCATGTGGGATGAAAGGTTTTACACAGCAAACAGAACCGAGATTTAGGGCTACAAATGTCAGGTTTCACAACGTGCCATCCATAAAACTGCTCGGAGGAAAGTCGCGTCACCAGTAGCACGAACCAGGGGATGGGACCACGGATTTCCTAGAGGTAAATGAAAACGACATCAGGAGTTATTTTTCTCCTACTTTTAAAAATCAGCCTAGCAGGAACATCAAAGTAATCCATGAGCCTGGTCATTCCTGTAACACATTGGTATAAATCAAAAACAAAACCGCGGTCGAGTCAGGTAGGAAATCATCTTCCAGAGACATCCAACTGAGCTCAGCAAAGGAGAAAAGGCTGACACAACATCTTTAAACATTTTTAATTACCCTGTCAAACTGACAATTATAGAGCTAATTATTAGGAAGACAATACCAGATATACTGAATAGCACATCAACAGTGTTTTTATGTAATTATGCAATTTAATGAATTGAAGGCTACAGTAATGGACTATATCTGGCTAATTAGGGACTCCCTTTCTGCTAATAATGTCATTTATTTTCAATTCACTGTATTTATTTTTTTTTCTGTAAAACCAGGCATATTTCCACAGCTGATAAAGGATTCTTTGCAGCAACTTGCATACCCTTCCCGTTACGTGTGGTATGCAGGTTTTTCTTGGGGTGGACAATGAACTCCAGTTGGCTTCTCTTTCATTTCCAACTTTGCTGTATTCCCTAGGGGTTAATTACATCCTGGGGCTGGGCTCCTGCTGCTTCACTGCTGCTGGCAGCCAGCCCACCCAAAGTCACTCAGCACCCTGGGAATGGCACCCCATAGAGACACCCAGTCCAATCCCCCACTGCAAACCCATCCCTACGTCAAGGTGGGAGTGCAGGGACAGACACCTTCCCAGGCCATGAGGTTCCCTCTGGAGCTCTTGTGGGATGTGAGGGGGGTGAGCAAAGTGATTCCTGGGTGAAGCCTGCCCAGCCACACCCTCCATGCTTTGCACCCACTCCTGTGGCAGCACCCGTGCCTCTGAGAGCCCTGGAGACCCTGGGGAACCTGTACATGCACACAGGGCTGGCTGTGGGACTGTTCCCCTGGCACCACCACAGGTAGGAAATTAAATAATTTAAACATTTTCCCTTGCAGTTAAAATTTTGGAGGGTTTGACGCCTCGTAATTCCTCATTGTTGAATCAAAATTGTCTGATAAATTATTGATTGTATTTTAAATTTACCCACAGAAACCATTTTAATTTTTCTTTTCTCTTTTTGGAAATAATTAACCTGTTTAAATTTTTTAATCACTTTAAGATATTTCCTGTTAATTGCTACCTGGAGGGGAGGGCCCCTGCCTGGCTCTGAAGGGAGGGATTGGCTGTGGGAACCCTCACATCTGCACTCCACTGCTGGAAGAGCTCAGAATCACAGAATCACAGAATCACAAGGTTGGAAAAGACCATTAAGATCATTGAGTCCAACCGTTCCTGTCCTCTCCTAAACCATATCCCTGAGCACCTCATCTACCTGTTGGTTAAATACATCCAGGGATGGTGACTCAGCCACCTCCCTGGGCAGCCTGTTCCACACCCCAGCAACTCCTTCAGTGAAGAATTTCTTCCTAACATCTCATCTGAACCTGCCCTGGCACAGCTTGAGGCCACTTCCCCTTGTTCTGTCACCTGTCACTTGGCTGAAGAGACCATCACCCACCTCTCTACAACCTCCTTTCAGGTAACTGTCGGCAGTGATAAGGTCTCCCCTCAGTCTCCTCCAGACTAAACAACCCCAGATCCCTCAGCTGGTCCTCATAAGGTTTGTTCTCCTCACAGGCCAGCTTCCCGCAGCATTCCCTGGGTGGGATGTGCCATGCCAGCCTGTCCCTGAGGAGAAGAGGTTCTCAAGAGCAGGACCAGTCCCTTTGTGCTTGGACTCACCTCCCCCTTGCACAGGTCCATATTGCCAAGGCCGTTACCTTGCACCCCATCTTCCTCCCAGAAAGCAGGGCTGTCCTGCACCAGAACAGAGCCCTGAGTCAGGCAGGTCAGGCTGGCTGTGCTGTGAGCATGTGGAAGCAATGGGGAGCAGCTGGCAGAGACCAACTTTCCCAAACTTCCCAACCTTTTCACCCCTCCAGAGCCCCTGGGCATGAGCAGGATGGGGATAAAGGGCAGAGGAGCCTTCTGGGACTGAAGTAGAGTGGAAGTCGGTCTCTCCCACGCTGCAGCAAACCCTCGGCCACATTGCTGCTGGCTGGGCTCTGCTCACTCAGACCAGTGCACAGTTGGTTGTTGCACCCAGTATAGGAACCAGGTTGCCTCCCCCTGTCACTTGTTCCACAGCTGGCTGGGAGATGCTGAGCAGACCCAGCCTGGCTGTTCAGTACAAATGAGAAGCACTGGGAACATTATTCTTGCCATAAACATGAGCTGGGATGTGCAGCCTGCAGTCTGTGATAACCCTGGGTAGCCTGTTCCTGTGGGGAGCACAATGCAGCTGTAAAGGAAAATACAAGAGGAAAATACTGCTAAAACCCCTGTAACATTTAAGAAGGAAAAGAGAAAACCATGTGATCTTGGTAACCCTGTCCCTAATCAGAACAGCAACAGCAATGGCAGTGCATGAGACTTTCCAAGTCCTAGCTCAGCTCCAGAAAGTGGCCATTGCCTGGCTGCACCATTGGAAGGGGAATTTGTGCAGGGAGATGTCCCCACACCAGGTCACCACACATCCCATCATTGCCCAGCCACTGATGCTCAGCACTGGGGGCTGGCCCTGGCACATCACAGCATCAACTGGTAGCAGAAAACAATGCTCAGGGTTAACAAGCAGGTCCACAGAGCCACCTCTGGGGATGGGACATGTACTCCTGGACACACACTCTAGCGGGATGGACCAGTGCCCTTGGCTGCAGCGTGGTGAGCACACTGTGCACACAGGGAGGTGGCCTGCAAAGGCACTGCCTGTCCTTGCAGGCTGGTGGGAGAACATGGGATCTGACTGAGAGCACCAGCGAGGATGGGTGTGCTGTAAAAAGTGTGAGCCAGGAAAAGGCAGCAGTGGTGGAGACCAGGACCAGGAAAAGGTGAGACTGGAGAAGCTATTCCTTAAGGCCTGGAGAAGGTAAATAAAGAGTGAAAAGGATGTGTCTGGGGCAGCAGCTCTTGATGGATAGAAAACAGGTTAAGAATTGCGCTTGCTCCATCCCTCTTGCAGAGAAAGTTGTTGAGCCGCATCTGCTGCCTGTTGCTGTCCTGCAGCTGCACAGCAGTGGAAGCTGCAGCTGGCACAGTGCCCACAACCAAGTCACTGCTGGGGCTGAGCAGTGTCCTGGCTGGGCACAGAGGGGAGACTTAGCCCAGCTGAGAGGCCCCAGGTGGGAACACAGATATGAGCTAAATTTGTGCAGTAATGCTGCCCACCCTAAGAGGGAAACACCAACTCAGCTGAGGGATTGGGTACAGCCACTTGTGAAGGGTGTGCTTGCTCACAGGCACAAAACTGCAGTGTTGCTCCCTGCAAGGGACCCACCAAAGACGGGTTTGGTGATGTGGGTGGTGAAGCTTCTGCTGTTTCTGAGTCAGACGGAGCCGCTGTCACCGCGGGTTATTGCAGCACTGCTTCATGTGCTGCCCACCTCCGAGGGGAAAGCTCAGCTCCTGGTGTTTCACCCCTCCTTATGGCAGAGGTGCACAGCTGTGGACTGTGGCCCTGACAGTTGGCCCAGACGCACCATCTGCCAGTCTGAAACACCCCTTTCACTTTGGTCTCAGTAGCTCCTTTAACTCTAGCTGGGGAATGGGTTGGCAGGTCCCAAAACGCAGATGAATAGTAGTGTTGCACCCCAGAAGCATTGGGAAACGTCATAGTAATGTCACAGCTTGCTCAGGTGCTGGGGACACTTGGCTCCCTTCAGCAGAGGCACCAGTAAATGTTTAAAGCAGGCCATGCTATCGAGCAGGAAAAGGCAAAGAGACCGAGTGACTTCTCTCGTGGCAGAAAGACACAACTTCAAGAGAACAGGACCAAGGAAAAGCCTCTTTCTGCACTAGGAGTTGGTGGACATGGCAAAGGGTGTCAGAGCCTCACACCCCACAGGCTGGGTGGCACGGGCCAGCATCCTGCCCACAGCCCAGCACCCTCCCCCCCACTGAGGGGGAGGCAGACTCCCCCCTTCCACAAAACACTGCCAGCCCTGACAAATGAAGGCACCGAATCCATCTTATCACACTGGCATCTTGCTGGCACTGATGGCACAAGGATTGGCAGGTGACTTCCCTGCAGAGTTTTACTAGCTGCACATACCATACACACCCAAACACGCTGAAGGACTCCCCATCTAAGGGAAAGCTGTTGTCAGGAAGGAAGGAATTCAATAATGGACTTGTAAATTAATAAAATCCTGGCAATTGTGAAAATATCCTGGGCTTTTGTTGGCCTGGAGATTTATTCAGTCCTGCTGGCTTCCCAGCTGAGGCAGGAAAGATCATAAACCTGCCAAGAGAAATGCCTCTGCAAAATGTTCCAGGCTCAGCTATAACATTGCTCTACCTGCTGGCACAGCAGCCAAGGTGCCCCAAAAAGGCCAAGAGCTGAACTTGCAAACCCCATCGCCTTTGTCCTTGCCGGCGGCTGCTCAGTGGCATTAACGCTGACTGAAGCCGACGATTCTGCAGTTTGGATTTGGTTTGGGGAGATCTTTCAAATCTTCCTTCTTTCTAGGAATATAATAAGCCTCACACTGTGTTATGTGCCCATCAAAATCAGCACGGTACACGAGGGAGTGCTGGGAAAGCTGTTAGAGGGATCTGGGCTATGCACCAGCTTGTGTTCGCAGACAGTCCAGGTTCCTCGCTGTGCTGGTTCACCGCTCGCTCAGGCAGCAGAAGCTTTTGTCAGGCACTTCCAGGATGTACCTCCCTCACCCCTGAGCTGCCATTTGGCTCCTGGTTTCACTTCAGGTTGCATCTTCAGACAGCCAGACTGTGAATGGGACTGCTGGCAGTGTCCCACTTCCCTATCCTCAGCCCTGCGACGGAAACGAGGGGACTACAGAGATGTGGCCAAAGAGAGCTGCTTCTCTGAGCTACTCCATCTCAGCTGTGTATGAGAACCACTCCTATCTCAAATCAAAGCATTTTATCTTTGAAGACACCTTGGCATCAAAGCCAGACCATGAGGAGGGTGATGGACACCTGCACCACTGCGATGCACTGTTGTCTCCATGGAAATGGGGTCTAGGAGAAAATCTGCGCCCAGCCGCCTCTCGGAGCACAGCCAGTGGCAATGACAGCTGTGAGCCTCCCTGAGAAGAGCAACTCTGCTGAGCTGCAATGGAAATGGCACAGGGGTAAGCCAATGCCCCGTGCCTTGCTAAGAGCAGGGCCACAGGGGACAGGGACACCAGACATGCTGCAGCACTGGGAGCTCTTGAGAGCAGGCGGGGAAGGGACCGGCTGTGCTCAGCAAGTGCACAGCAGCAGCAAGAGCAGCGGTCTGGAGTGACCCCCACGTTCCTGCTCCTGCCTGTTAAACAGGCCAGACACAGCTCTCTTGCCCTCGCTCCCCCAGCGCTGCTTCGAGACAGAAGAACATTTTGCTCCTGAGGTATGAGTCAAACACATTAACTCCAACCCTCCAGGGAGTCTCCAAGCGCTGTACCTACCTCTGCCACTTCCCCAGGGGTCAGCAGCTGATCCAACATCGTTCTGACTGTTAAGGCACCGGCATCCACAGCGTTTTCCTTGGGCTGATAAACACCCCTGACCCTGAGCCCAGGCACAGGAGGTCCATGCCCTCTCCTAGTAGCAGCAACACAGGCTAGACCACGTTTGTGATGGCAGGGCCACTGATGGCATCCCTGCCCTGCCCAGATCCCTGCTGTCCCACCCCACGCCAGGCTGGCTCTGCAGACACCCCCTGCTTTGGAGTGCTCTGCCCCTGCAAAGCCAAACACATCCACCAGCACCAATTCAAACTGTCCATCTCCAGTGGCAGGACAGATCAACCAGGGGCCGGCAGCACAGGGTGCTTTCAGCTGCTCTTGCAGGGTGTGGGAAGGAGGCTGCCTCCAGGGACTGGCAGGGGGTGACAGTGGCAGGATGACACTAGGTTTGCAGTCAGAGTTTGCCAAATATTTAATAGACAAATGATCCAGAACCAGCACTTCTTCTGAGGAGCAGCATCGTTTCATTTTCAGTGGGGAACGCTCAGACAGCTGATTTTATGGCAGTATGTCTTTTATATATGTATAAAATTTAGTGCTTGTGAAACCAAAGGAGCAATAGCACTTGCAGGAGGCAGGGCTTAGGTGGAAAGACAGGCCAGCATCCTGTGGCCATGAGGCAACACAGCACCATGTGCAGTACCACCTGTACCATGCTCAGGACAGCAGCCACCCTGCTCTTCCAGCTCCCCAGAGCAGGTACCAGTCTCTTCCTCCCACAGCATCACTCCCTGCTTCCAACTCTCTCCTCAGCCTCTACTGTCTCTGTATACATCAATGCAAAACTTCCCAGGCCTTCTGTAATGTCTCAGTGACTGTGCAGCCAGTAAAGAACACACTGATGCAACACACACTTTCCTCTGCAGTGTGAAGATGCCCTGCCTCAGCCTGGGCTCCCACCTCTCTTGCTTTACTCAGCTTTTGTCCTGTTATCCCACTGCCTTATCAGCTGTGCTGATACTTGGTCTTCAGCTCTCTTCATCTCCCTTTCATGCAATGACACAGGATTTTCTTCCAGTCATTTACACATTTTTGCTATAGTCTAAGATTTTCTGCCTGATAATGAAAGAATCATCAGGAGGGACATCCCCATCACTTTGCTCAATTGACTGCCTCTTGCATCTGCTGGGCTTTTGAATAACTCAGGTGCACTTGAGGAACCAGTTCAACTTTCCCTTCTAGCTCTTTCTGCT
This sequence comes from Heliornis fulica, assembly GCA_013399135.1. NCBI lineage: Eukaryota > Metazoa > Chordata > Aves > Gruiformes > Heliornithidae > Heliornis > Heliornis fulica. Next base: position 1,394,340 of record VXBZ01007723.1, on the reverse strand, counting down.
GCAGACTGCCCTAGGCAGCTGCTTCCTCTTGCCCTCCTGACCTGGCTGGCTTTTGGCAGGAGGTCAGATTGGATGAGCAGAGCTCTCCACTCTGGTCTGGAGCCTGTGAAATGCCAGATTTTGCATCTGAGCTCGGTATCCATCTGGTGACCAACCATCCACTAGCTTGATTGGGGCTGCACAGAGCCCACAGGGAGTGGCAAGGGGCCGGCAGAGCTGTGAGGACAGGAGAGATCGTCATGGACCAGCAAGGCAGAAAGTGCTCAGGCACAAAGGCTGCCCCAGTCTGTAGAAAACACCTGCTTTTCTCCTGATGCTGTCCTGCAGCACAACCCCCTGATGCCAGAGAGACTGGTGTGCTGGAAGACACCCCAGGAGGGACTAGGGGGTCCTGGTGATGAAGAGCTGACAAAGCAAAACCTGATCCCCCTGATCATTCTGCAAGCTGAGGAGAGGGGAGGTAGAAAGCAGCACGGCACTACAGGCTTCAGGCACAGTCCTGGTACTGGTGGACTGCTCCAGAGTCCCCAGGGCTGGGGCAGGAGGTGGGAGGCATGGCCAGAGCAGAGTGTAGTGCTGGCCCTCAGGGCTGGTCTGCTGGTAGAGCACAGCCCAGCCCAGACCTGGCCGCTTCCAGCTCCGCTTTGCCGATGCTGCTCAGCCATCAGCCACGGACGCTGCCACCCTACAGCGCCCACTGGGCTCTCACCCCACGGGGTGGGGGGTGGGCTGGGTCCTCCATCCAACTCCTTCCTGCCCTCCATGGGATTAGCTCCTTCCCACCCCAGCAGAGAGGTCAAACCCAGTGACCGGTGGAGGTGGGGGCTGCAGGGCAACAGGAGACCTCTGCTTCTTGCTTTCAAATGCTTTTGCAGAGCTCCATCTAGGGGGGATGTTGCTGGACAAGGCTGTAGAGCAAGGCCGGTACCAGGAACAGGCAAAGCGTTGCATCCCTTGGCCTGAGGCCTCTTGTCACACACTTACCGTGCTAATTAAAAAGGGAGGGCGCAGCCCATAAATTTTACGGTGTATTCTAAGTTCGGTTCCAGCTGGTTTTAAAAGAGCTGATGAAGGTAAGTGCATCACTGCAGATCACTGGTGCATCACAGACAGAGAGCCAGAGTGCTTAATTAAATGTTATTCTAGGAATAAAATTTAGCCCTCGTTGGACAAGACCGAATATTGAAGCATCAATTTCCTGAAGGAGACCTACTGTAATCACAGTCTCCTGCTATTGGAAAGTAAAAATAATCCCAGCTACTGACACCAACATCCATCAGACAATGGCAGAAAAAAGGACCGCGGCCGCAGAAATACGCAGAGCGCTGCAAAGGCCAGAGCCACCCCACAGAGCCACCAGCCCCTGGGACATCCCTCCAACACCTCCACTCACGGCTGTGCCAGCAGCAAGGAGCCCAGATCCTGCAGAGAACTGTGGCTCCAACAGCATTCCTTCTCCAGGCAGCATGGACCCTGGCACAGCATTGGGGGCTCCCAGCAGCTGCTTTTCAGGCAATTGTAGTTTTGGGCAGTTCTGAGGCCCCTCACAGGTACAGGAAATCTGCCTGCCCGGAGCTGAAGGAAGAGGTTCTGTCCCTCTTCTTCAGACATACCAGCCCGTGTTGGGCAGAGATGCTGCTGCTGGACTGCATCCACAGGCTGGTGCCTGTACACAGACACGAAGTAACGTGTCCCCTCACCCTGATCTGTCCCTTCCCTGCACACACCTGGCCAACCCAGGCCTCTCCCACCTCCTTTCTGGCAATGGCTGGCAGCCACTGCTGTTTCTGCTGGACTCCAGCACTGCTCCCTGCAGCTCCCCAGGCTGCTTTCCCCCTCTGCTGGGGTCCCCAGCCATGCTGACAAGTGAGAGCAGCACAAGCTGCCAAAACGAAATCGGGCACCTCTCCATCCCCACTGCACCCTGCAGTGTGCAGGGGAAAGACCCTGGTGTCAGAACTGCAGCAACAGCACTTGGACAGCCGAGGATCCACCCCCATGGAGGGGGTGCAACAGATCTACCCACATCCTCCATGTATTTTTATTTCCAGGTGAATCGTGGTGTCTCCTTGCATGGTGTCAGCCCTGGGATGAAAGAATAGCATTAAACTTCACAAATCCTCTAATATTGCTGTGCCTAGAGTTGGAGGCCTTCACATATGCAGATATTACTTCTCCTTCGCTCAGAGGTCTCTTTCTAATTTAATACTTCCCCAATATTGCAAAAGTCATAACACTGGCTTCTCCAGAGGAACACAGCTTATCTCCTAGGAAAGGACAGTCTGTCATTGCAGGCGACGCTCTGCAATTGTGACACGTTCCCGCATCAGAACAGCGGGACAATGACACCTCCGCACTTGGGCTGGGCAGTCAGTGCCTGATCCACCCCGAAGAAGCTGCAGAGAACATGGGACAAAGGCCCCATGGCCCTGGACATCCTTCCCCACTCCAACAGTCTTGCCATCTCCCCACGCAGAGCCCTGACACATCTCTAATCCTAATGATAATAGCCAAGGGGGCCAGCAGCTGGATCTGCCCTTTGCTGGTACTGTCAGATGAAATAGTCACTAATTGACCAATGTGTCTCCTTTTGCTGAGCTGTTAGCAATGGCACCATGGCAGCTTTCTGACATTAATTATCTGTGAGTTAGCAGTATCTGAAAGCATAAATAATACTTTGCCATGATGGCAAGGTGAGCTCAGAGCTCCAGGCATGCCAGGGGTGGCTGACAGGACCACCATGCCCCGGTGCAGCCCAGCTCCTGAGCTGTGGGTGCCATTGCTGGGCCCTGCAGCCAGGAAGGTGTTGGGCAGCACGCAGGACTCCCCAGTTCTCCCCAAAAGGTCTTGGAGTTTGGTCAGACTGTGTCAGTCCAGGGACACCCTGCTTCTCAGGCCACGTTCATCTTTCATCGCAAGCCAGCCTGGCTGCACTGAGCCCTGGGTTTGATGTCTTGCCTTACAGCCCATGAAAATATGAAATGCAGCAGGAAACCAGCCTGTGCAAACCCACAAGGGATATCCCTCCAGCAGGCCATCCCCAAGGAGAGGACAGGATCAACCACAGCAAACCTTAGCAGACGTTCCCTTTCCTGGCAGCTCCAAGAGGTTCCCGTTCACCCAGGTTAATCTACAGACCGGGGCCCAAACTGACTGCACTGGGGACACTGTGCAAGGGCCAGACTCCAGAAATGTGCTTAACAAAGACACTCCATCACTCAGAAGCTTGTTTGCATAACACCAGCTCACGATCAGCTGACATTTATGTCAAAGTTGATTTTTTATGTAATAGGACCGAGCAGCGCCAGACACTCTAAGTGTGGGGCGTACTGCCTGCCCTGGTGTCACCAGCATGTCCCCACTGACCCCACCAAAACCTCCCTTTCCGCTGCCTTGAGCTGGCACAGCCGCTCAGGACCATCCAGCTCAGCCTGTGCCCACCAGCACTGGCTCCCTCACTTCTCCCATCTCATCCCAGCTCTCTGTGCCAAGCCACATGGCAGTCGCTTTGGGAAGTCACATCCAGGAGGAAACGCAAGCGGTCTCAAACCCACTTCACTGTTGCCAGTGCCAAGCTCGTACACAGAAAGGATCTGGCTCTCACCCAGCCCCTGCTCTTTGCCTGCATCTGCTCTGTCCCAGGGAGTATGGAGAGTCCTCAGCCTGCCAGGGACAGACGGGGCTGCCTGTGGCATCCACAACTTTTCTTCTACTTTCCTGTGGGTGCTGGCACCTTGGCGTCCCTTAGCTCTGCCACCATAGCTGTCCCAGGCAGCTTTTCTCTTCCTGCAGTGGTGAACCAGGGTGTCATGGCCCACAGGATTGGCTCTAACCATCAGTCACATGTAGGCAGGGAAGAACAGCCCTTCACCTTGTGCCGTTCTCCCCATCACCCTGCCCGTGGCTCTGTTCCCAGCCTGTTCTTGTGGGCTCCTCTCTCTTCATGGCTCTTCTGCCAGAGAAGAAGGGTGTCCCAGTCTAAGGGGCTGCCATGAGCCTGCTCCCCCAGCTGTGGCTGTCTGTCCCCCAGCTGTGACAGTCCCCAGCACTACCAGCAGGATCACACAGCATCCCCTGGCATGCTCACCACTGCATTAGCAGGAGTAAGCTGTGAGCAGCAAGAGCACAGCTGTGCTTTACAGTCCCTACATCTCCGTGACACTTGTCAGCTCCAGTCATGACATCTGGGACACGTCACTGTGCCTGGTGGGTGCCATAGCTTGTGACCAGTCAGTGGGCAGTAGAGCAGCGTGGTGCTTTCTGACTGCAGCACCAGGAGGGCTCTGCAGAGATCCCCTCTGCCCAGAAAACACATGAGAGGCCTCAGCATCTGGGCTGGTGCTTTTCTGCCAGAGGTAAGGTGGGATACATGGTCACAAGGAGCAAGCAGTTCCTAAGGTTTTAACTGGGACAAACCACGGATTTCTAACTGGAAACACACTGACAAAATTACAGCCCCTGAAAACAGCATTTCCCAGGGGAAGAGATGAGCACACTCTCTTCTGTCTCGCTCAAGCCACAACAGAGCAACCAGACCTCTTACAAAACCACTTCCATGCACACCCAGCTGTGTCCCATGCACTAGCAAGGCAGCAATATGCTGAAGAAGAGCTGGAGAAAAATCTCCTTCCAACTCCAAATCTAGGTCCCAGGAAGCCCATCTGGGCTGTGAAATCGCAGCCTGAGCGGCTGCTCTGGGGCAGGGTGCACCAGCGTGGGGGGCACAGAGCTGGGCACTGGCCCTGGGGCTGCCGGGAGGAGGTGGGGGGACAGTCTGCAGGAGTCACCCCGAAGTTTTCACTAATGTGGAGGGAATGGTTCTGGCTGTAGAGCCACAGAGCTCCCCCTGTCCACACTCCCTCGTGTATTTAAGCCCATCCTGGGCAGCTGTAATGCTTCTGCTCTGCTGAAATAACCAGCGGGTTCAGACAAGAGAAATGGAGTGCGGTTGGTTTCTGTCCCCTCAGGACAAGCTGATACCCACCAGCCAACAGCCAGGACCATGAAACATCATATTCCCTCCATGTATCTGCCTGGGCAAGGCGTGCAGCACATTAAACAAGGGGTGTGTGTGCTCATCTTCTGCTGGATGGTGGTGACTGAGTCCAGACCTTTAGCCAAAGGTAGATGGGTATGACCTTCTTCAACAATATTGCCATTTTTATTCCCTAGCAGTTGAAATATTTCAAAAACTAAATGACCCAAGGTCATTAAATTCTGTAAAGAGGTTGCTGCAGGTATTTCCAGACATCTATCACAAACCAAGTCACCACAACTGCCTGTGACTGGAGGAGAGCACAGATTGGCAAACAGTAAATTGTCCTGGTTTATATCCCTTCAGAATTTTTGCTGAGGCTTCCTAATTTTTCATATCCAATTTGATGACCATATTAATTAAAATTACAGCTGAATAAAAAGTACCTTTATCCTCTTATCAATCTATCTGATATGAAGAATGAGTCTAACTGTTGAAAAATAGCATGAAGCTAGATACCTATATAACACAGGGGGTTTTAAAACCAGTTTCCTATTTAAGGCAGGTTACTCCTGGGGACTACTCCTGCTTGCCTGTGGTATTTGAAAGGGACATGCACAAAGTTTCCATGTTTTTGCGTTCTCTGATCACAGCTGCACAATCTGTGGCTATATGAATTTGTGGAGATGCAGATCTCAGCTACCTTTATCTCATTTCTGGCACTCTCAGTGCCTATCACAATATTTATTGTAGGAATAAAAGCAAAGCAAACTATGAGATGCTTTCAAGCAAAGATGCTGAGCAATCTCAGCTCCTGCTGCCACCGCCCCGGGCCAGCCCACCAGCAATGAAGTGCAGTGCCCAGCTCCCGCCCCAGAGATGTGCAGCCTTTCAGAGCTGGGCCCGTCCTGCCCTGCCCCTGGCAGGGTTAAACCAGGTCACTGCCTGGGATCCGGCGACACCCCCACCTCGCCGCAGGCACCCGTTGTTGGAAGAAGTCAGAGTTGTTTAAAAGTCACGCATTGCACCAGCACAACATCACACATTACTCCCGACCAGAGCCACTGCAGAGCATCCCTGCTACCCCCCTGGTTAGCCAGGGTCCCCATGGGGGCTTCCCCAGCCAGCATCTCATGGGGTGTGCAGGATGAGGCCAGCACATTCAATGCAGGAGTGAGGATCCGCTCCCTGAAGGGCCCTGACTGCAAAGGCGATTCAGCACCACCTGCTACTCTGCTGCTCATTTTAAAAGTGTGACACAAACTTCTATCACAAGATTAGATTGGTTTTTCTTGCCATTCTTTTTGCTTTGTTTCGGTGGGGGTGAACAAAAATAAAAATCAAGCCCAGAGCTAACACGATGAGGGTGTGCACGGTGAGTAGCCCAGAATGCTGTGAAATCCCATAAAAGATTTGATCAGAGTCAATACCAGCTGCTGAGCTCTAATAGCTTTTGTGATTCTCCTAACAGGATTTTAATTTTATGTTTATTATTTGGGGACTAGCAAAGCACGGGAAATGCCTGTGTGGTGGTGTGGGCCCCCTTTTTCTCTGGAAGGCTGGGAAGACTCTAGCGCAAAGCAAGCTGAGTTTCAGTATTTTTAATTTTTGCTTGTGTTCCCCAGGCTTGGCAGGAGAGAGTGAACTTAATTAAAATCAATGGAGAAAAAGAATGGGATAAATCACAATATGAATATTCTCGGTGTCTGTATGCAAGCGCAGCACACAGCGCGTGCTGGCACGCAGACAGTGACAGAGCAGCCTCCCTGCCCTCCATTGTCCCCAACAACAACAGCTCTTTGGAGCATTGCAGCTCCACTTTGGAAGCTGCTTCCTCCCTCCCCTGCTCGCTCTTTGCCAGGATGGGAGATGGTCGGAAGCAGCAGGAAAGATGCTGCCACAGAGTCTGGCGGCATGTGCTGCCCTGGGCAAACAGTGTGTTCCCTCAGCTGAGGGAAGAGCCAGTCCACCTTCACTGGCCAGCGCTGTCCCTATGCAGGGGGTCCCACTCCCACCTAGCAGCCCCAGCTCCTTTTGTTCCAGTTTTGGCATTTTCCAGGGATGAAGGGGAGTTGTCTGATTCTTATCAGGAAACTTGGTTTGGAAGCTGTGTTTGCCACAGCAGCACACAGCACCCACCTTCCCTCACCAGCAACCCAGATGCCAGGGGTCTCTGTGCTGGTTGTCCAGAGCAAGAGCTGGGAACGAGCTTGGGACAAATGGTAGGGGCTGGAAAGGGGCTGCACACATCACAGGTCACAAAACAGGACCAAAGGAATAGGGGAGAGGAGCAGCAGGAAGAGGGATGCTGGGAAGACAAGTGCCAGACCCAGCACCCTGCTCATCCCCAAATGGGGTGATCTCTGATTGCCAGTAACAGGTTTTAGAGTCACCTGCCAGCAAACGTTGATGGACTTTAAAGCTGTCAGTCAGAATTTATTCACCACTTGCAGCTCTCACGCAGGTTAATGCAGTGCCAGGAGTGCCTTACCCCAGGCCCACTGGGCTCCACAGCCCCACACTGGCAGCCACAGAACCAGCCGGCACTCGTGTCCTCCAGGGCCATGAGGCACCGGGCTGTGCCAGTGGCGTGGCTGCCCCAGGGATGACAGCCCTGACACTGTATCCAGCGGCAGCACTGCACAGGAGATTCCATGGGGGCACTCAGGTGTTCCTCCCTGCCAAGAGAGGAACTGCCACACTGCCCCACAGCCTCCTGACGTGCCCCTATTTTTGAGCTTCTTTGGATGTTACAAACATTATAAGGGGCCATGATGCACAGAGGAGACCTCGTGTGACCGGAGCCTTGTGGGCCAATGGAGAACCCTCAGCGCAGACCTGCCACAGGGAGACCCGGCACACCGCAGTGGGACAGGGCAGCCCATCCTCCTCGCCAGCCTCTGCATAGTGTCCTCTGTCCTGACCTGCCTCCTCCTTGCCCTGCCAACCCACAACTGTCACTGCACCAGGTCTCCATCCTCCCACCACACTGAGCTGCCACCGTAGCCATCATGCAAGAGCTACAGGGCTTCCTCTCTCCAACACAGCCAAGGGTTCAGCCTTAATAAAAAAAACCCATTATTCCATTGTTTAGCACGGCATGCCAATCCCTTCCAGATGAATTAATTTCTTAATCACACTTTTAATGGGGGAGACTGTTAGAGCCCATGCGGGAGTGGTTAATATTAGTACTATTTAACTGTCGAAAGCTTTTCATATCGTAAACCAGGCGCACGGTCGAACAATAAAACTCACAGTTTAATTGGTGGGTAACAGGCCTCCAGGCACTCGTAGCTTATGACAGATGACAGCAGCAACGCCGTGTGTCGGACCAGGACAGCCGCCTGCTCCGCGCAGCCTGGGAGCGGCTCTGCCGTGTCCCCCTGCAGCGGCAGCACCCCGACCCATCTCCCGCCAGTGGGGTGGGGTGAGCCCGGAATGGCTGTGGGGGGCATCCACCCCTTCCAGGCTGGGTACCCACAAGCAGTGTTCGGTGTGAGCGAGCACTCGGCGGGTATGTGGGCTGTTCATGACGGCGTTTTTCTTCCAGTCAATCTTTCACAGATTTATGCTGGAGAAACAGGAGCATTAAATATCCCCTTGCTGTAATTCAGCATGCAGCAAGAGATACAGATTTAAATATTTAGTAGCACATAACTGGCTAAAAGCTCCAGAAACATTTTTAAAAATCACTTCTTAATAAAACTGGACTGAAATATTCCCAACAGTTAGAATTTATGGCTGGTAATTGGTGTTCTTGTGATAAATAGGAGTGAATATATATTTATGAACAACAAATATTAATGCAGAAATAATATGGAAGCCCAACTTCAGACTGTGAGGCTTGCTATTACTCTGCAGTATTCCTCAAGGAACTCTGACATTAAGCAAACACAAAGGCACAACAGTGCTGTTGGCCTGAAACCTCCAGGAGAAAGGGAGCGAGGTCCTGGGGCAGAGGACCAGCTCCAGAGGTGACTGGATCCAAGGAGAGCCTCTGTGTGCAGCTGTAGAGTCACGCCTGCATCCGAAGTGAGCTCTGCTCCCTTGCCTGTGTATCAGATCCATCGTGTGTGAGTCGAAGCCTGCAAACACTATTGATTCTTATCATGGGTGAGCCATTAATTTGCATGTGTTCCCCCATGATTAAAAACCTGGAGGCAAATCCCACAGTAACTGCTCCTCTTCCGAGTGATGGCAGGAAGAGATTTATCTCTAGGTGATGATCTTGATTACTGCTTGGGCACAGCACAACCGGAGCAGCATGTTGATTTCTCTTCATTTCTCACCCAGCAGGAGCAGCTTCTAATGCATGCTGCTTTCTGCACCAGAATCCCAAATTAACGCCTGGGCCAGAGGAATCCCAGAGAACACCATCCACCGGCTGATGGGTCCTTGCCTGCACACCCAGGTGCTTTGAGACAGCTACAGGCTCAGTCTGAGCTCAGCCAGGCAGGGAGGCAGAGGGAAGCCTGGCTGGTGTTTGCATCACGCTGGGCACCACCAATAGGCCTGGAGGCAGGCGGTGGGAGCCATCAGGCATCCCAAGGTTTCTGAGGGTACCAGAGCCCATGGGAAAGGCAGGCCGAAACAAGGCGCTGATACAGGGCTGTTCCCCTGCCTGCTGCCCTGACTGCCCTCCCAGGAAGGCTTGTACTCTGCACCATGCTCTGATGGCACAAAAGAGCTGCACTGTCTGTGAAAGCCCCAGCAGCCCAAGGAAACATTTCTAGCATTAAATAAAAGAGACATTTTTATTCTGCGATAGAAGCTCTGTGATCTTGGAGCACAATTTGCATAAACAGACAATTTGGCTATAAACAATTTCAACATTAACTGGTATTTACATATAGAACAACTCACTCAAAATACAATTAAAGGCCTTGATGGATTGGAAAATGTCAAAACATTTAAAAGGCTTCAATGCACGTGTTTGATTTACATCTCCTTGGTCAGACATAAAACTGAAGTTTGTTTACATTTTCTCAGCCAGAGCCTGGAGCACATGGAGATTCTGGCTCCCCGCATCAGCACATGCAGGGATCGATTTACTGGTTATTCCCCACATAGGGAATCATCTGTGTTTTCTCTAAGAACAAATTTAAAATGAGAAACCTACGGCTCAGATCCCTTGGCTCACCTCACGGCTGTTTCCACTCGCTCAGTACCCTTAAAGGACTCTGCAGGGCCACTAATTTTCATCCTGTCCAGAAAAGAGAGGCTGGGAGGATGCCATTCATCCTTGAGATAGACAGAGCCATTCCAGCAGAATACAAGCCCCAGGCTGCACAAACAGTGCACAAAAAGCACCCCAAATCAGCAGCTGCTCCTACCAGGTTGGTCTGCAACTTCTGCCTGTCCAGAGAAGACAGCTGACTCCTCAACATCCACCGGAACAAAACCTGAAAACCACCTCCTCTCCACACTCCTGGCCAAGTCCCCTTCACATGAGCATTTTCCTCCTCCCCACTCGAAAGCTGACTGTCCTACACAAGGTGGAACAGCTCCAGTGCAGAAGAAATCCAAACAGGCAGCTGCTGCACACAGGGCACCAACACCAGCATGCAAAATACATGTTCAGCCACCCTTGGAGGGGAGACACAGCCCAGCCCAGGCCCTCACATCCCAGAAGATGCTCTACCAGACAAAGGGTGAAGGAAGGAGCCTCTCTGGTTATTCAGACCCATGCAGACCCATGCAGACCCGTGAGCTGTGCAGCACATAAGGGCCAAGCGAGGTGGTGGGAGCCAGGCTCTGATCTACTATCTGGCTCAGTTTCTTACCATCAGAGGTTGTCCATCCCAGATCTGCAGACAAAGTAACCCAGCCAAGGCTGTCCTGGCTTCTGGGGATTAAGGATCTCTAGCAATCTCGCCAGACACTTGGTATTTTCACCTCCAAGACCTTTCTCTGACTGAACACTGTTTATCCCACAGGAAGAGGAGTGCTGGAGCCTGAGCTGCTTCCCCGAAGCCCACCAGCCTGACCAGGCTCACCTACTGCCCAAACAATAAGCAAGAGCACTCGTCCAGCCTGTCCCTTCCCAGAACATTTCGGAAGTGGCTCACAGCTGTATTTCTTCTCTTCAAGGTCAGATTGCTCAAGGGTTACAGGCTCAACAATTCCACATACATCTTAAAAACACAGAGCTTTATTTATAAACTGCCTAATATATTTTAAAGGGCAGGCACTCCACATTTTACTTTTTATTGCCACTTATCTTCCATCTCTGCCGCCGTGTTTATCCTCCGCTATGCAAAGGTGCGTTTCCGCAGCCCTGCTGCTGTGCGGCTGACACGGCAGAACACCGGGCGCTCAGTCAAGTGCAGCCCTTGTAATCTGTCAGAGAGCTCATGGAGGAGATCACACACTTCCCGAAATACCACTGAGCATATAAAGCCCAGCAAAAAACCATAAGCAATCATTGACCATGGAGCTCAAAGGAGGTGAAGACCGAGAGCTGCGCTCGTAAAACCCACAGAATTAGCCTGGGATCATGATGCACGAGTGGCTGCGGAAAGGAACACGCTCTGCTGCTGGCAGAGCAATGCCCTTGGCATTGGGAGCTCATTCAGGTTACAGGGAGCCATTCTCACATAAGACTCTTTTATGCTTCCCTCCAGGCTACAGCAAGAGCCTGACCTCCGCACCAGGCTCACGCAGCACACACAGTAAGCCCCGTGCAGCTTTGCTTGGGAGGCAGAGGCAGCGAGCAACACCTGGACACAGCTGGAGACAGCTCTGGGATACAGCTGCTGGTCAGAGGGGAAAGGTGCTGCACAGAGAGCCTGCGTGGGGGCCACCTGCCCTCCTCCGGGTGGGTGATGCTGCTGGAAATGCTCCTCTGCCTGCAGCCCCCATGGTCAATGTGGGGCAGGCAGCAGGACAAAGCGCTCATTTACTTCACTAAGGTAATGGGCACTGCATTAATTGGGCTTGCAGAGGGTTCTCATCTCTTATTAGCCTGCCACTCAACATGCATTAGCTCCTGGCTAATGTGGCTTTCCCACAGCAAACACTCAGCCCAAGCCTTCCTTCCCAGGCCATGGTGGAGCCCTCTGCTAGAGCTGCTGCTGCTATTGCCCGGCAAGTTGCAAGCTGTAATTTATTACAACGCAGCATATGGATGCTCTCTTTTTCCATTTGTCTGCATTAAATAATTATTTAAGCTATATTAGGTATTTATCAAGTAACCTGTCAGCATCTGAAGTTTCTTTATTGTAGCTGGAGATTTAGAGCAGCAATTTGTATGCATCCTGGCCCTTGCATGGGAAGGGCTTTCTGCAAGCTGAAATTATGATATGAACATGATGTTTTATGAGATAGTAGAGCTTAGCCTCAGAATTTTGGGAGGAGGGAGAAAGGGGGTAAGGGGAAGCAGGCTCGCCTGGTCTCCTGGTGTACTGAGACCCCCAGTTGTGGTTCTTCTGGAACCTCAGGGGCAGCAGCTGATGGTGGGTTAGCGACAGACAAACCAGCCCCAGCCCTCCTGCCCCCGCTCCCCCCAGGATGTCAGAGGCCTCCACAGGAGCACTGCAGCAGTGAACTCAAACTCACTGCAAATTGAGTGCTTCCTCTAGGGTTCTGCCCACATCCCTCACCTGCAAGGCAGGAGGAGAGGTGTCCAAGGTCACCAAATGTCTCCAGACAGCCCCACGCAGGGACAGCTCATGGCAACCCCAGAAGACTGCACCGCTGGGGTTCAGTATCCATAGGGTGCTCCAACACTCCTGACTGTGGGCTGAAATGGGAAAGGAGTTGTGTGCAGTGCAGCCCCTCCTGTCCTCTGAGCATGCCCCCTGATGACCCAGGAAGGTTGGAGAAGAGGTCTTGGCTGGGGAAAATGTCTCCTCTCCTTCCTCTCCAGCTTCAGCATTTCTCTCTCTGGCCCCACATCTGACAGTTTCCACAGCAGGAACCCTGTGTGATAGACACTTCATCCTATAACCTCCCAGGTGCCTCAGGCTGCTCCTTTCCTTTCCTTCTGTCCCCATCTCTACTCTCTGCTGAGCTCTAAGTGCCTTCCTACATATCTTGTCCAAGCTGGACATCCACATGGGGGAAACTGAGGAGATGATGCTCTTTAGAAGAAATGTCAGCTCTTGGCAACCTTCATAGTTGAGAGATTTAGCAGCTCTCTGCATAAGCAGCAACCCCAGCCACACTCCAGTTATCACCATAACTACAGCCTATGTCAGTCTCACACAGCAGGTCTTTCAACAGATTAATTTAAAAGGCTTCAGTTTGGCTGATTGCATCTAATTTGCCTTGAACCACTGTCAGGATGCTGTGGCAGAGCTGTAGCTCTTGTCCTGGCAGCCTCTTCTCACTTCACCAGATGGCTGCCTTGGCAATTGCACATCAACTGAAGAGGCTCAACACATTGGGCGCACACCAGGCGAGCCCCAGGAGATGGCACAGTGCTCCTTCCCATCCTCGGATGAAGCTTTGGTCTGTGTGGAAGGAGTTGGGGAGCTCTGGGCAGTGCCTCAGTCCCCTGAGGAAGCTTGGTAGGGCTATGAAGTCAGCTCTTCTGGAGAAATCATCAGCAGATGGCTGGTCTGGGAACTCTCCCATAGGAATGCCTGCACAGACAAGGGCTGTTGGCCTGCATTTTGCTCAGTGTGTTTCACCTGGCTTGTGTGTCTAAGCAGAGCATCCACAGGAACCATGTATTGTTCCAACAGCTTCAACCCATGAAAAAACAGAAACTACAAAGACTGAAGGACAAGTTACCTGTGACACACGCAGCATAGAGGCAAGCACTCAGTGCACTCGGACTGGGACCACGTCGTGAGGTGATTAGTACAGAGATGGAATCCCATCCAGTTTCCAATTCCTGCAAGAAAGCACATAAGCCATTTTTTCTTTATAGATTCTTGACACTTAACCTACTCAATGCTTTTTATTTGCATTGATCACATTTTATAGTATGATTAAATTTGTATGGAAGAGAACCAATTAGTTTTGTTTTACACTTATTGAATCCACTTTATGGTCAGGCAAATTAACTCTCAGCAGTTAGTTTGATTTATCCAACAGCATAAAGCTTGACAATCTCTACTCTCAGATAATCAGTTTTAAAAGAATCATCTTTTTGTTATTTTTCCTGCTTGGGAGACAGCATTAAACCTGGAGGAAGGTATGAAGAGGAAGCAAACACTGTCAGCAGACTGACCCTGGCTGGAATTTCCAAACCAAACATACCTGTTTGGCTCCTGACAAAGCCTCTGCCAAGAGCCACCACCTCGTCCTGCGCAGTGACTGTCTCTGGGCAGCGTGAGTTCCAGCATAGTGACTGTCTCATGAGGAGTGAGTGCTGGTCTGGTTTAGGAATGTTGCTCTATCCCCTGTCAGGGAATTGTGTGTAGGCACAGGTCCTAACAGAGGAGTGGGTGTCCAAGCTGCTGTCAAGGGAGTGGCTTGAAAGGTCTAGCTAAGATGGTGCTACCCAGGGAAGCTGACAACAGGAGAGCTATGGGAAGGGCATCGGCAAAGTGAGCAATCTGAACCCTGTCTAGACCTGCCAAGGATGAAGACCTGATGATAGACACCTCTTCCCCTTGGGTTCTGCCTGTCCTGGCTGACCTGTGGTTTGGCCTGAGGACAGGATCTGCCCCCAGTGCTGCAGCTGGTGCTGTGCCCAGCCTGGTGGTGCCCCAGGCAGAGATGAGCAGAGCCGAGGGACCCACCACTCTGCTGAAAGGGTGTGAGAGGGGACACTGGCAGCTCTGCCCCAGCCCCTACCTTGGCACTTAACAGGCTGCCCTGGCAAGGCAAGCCAGCTCTGGCTACAGAGAGCCCAAGCAGTCTCCTCTGGCAGCTGGCCTCACTAGCCTGGGCACTGGCAAGTCTGCGTGGTAGGATGGACCTGGCACAGCCCTCACACTGATAAACTGGTGTGAGGGAAGGGATCCCAAAGGAGGTGGGGAAACACAGGGAGTGACATAGCTGTGAGAGCTGCAGGACAAGGAACAAATGCCCACAAATTGTGAAAAACTGTCTTGAGAAAGTAGTAGAAGTGCTGTTGCTTGGATCAGAAGCAGTAGAGCGGATGATCCTCATCAGAAGCAATCCCTGATGCACCCAGCAACCAGCTCAAAGAGCATTGCTCTTTCCATTGCTGTGTCATTACAGATGTCAGTATTGGGCACAGGGCATGGCTGGTGGCTGCCCTTAGGAAGTTGCCCTCACCAAGCTTGTCCCTTCTCTCTCCGCTACTTGGGCAGGGCACACAGTTTGGAAGAACTGGTTGCCAATTATGGTAATGTGTCCCTCCAAGCTGAAACAGACTGCTTCCAACTCAGACATGGGTCTGCCAGTGACTCTGGTCTTCTTGTGTAAGCACCCATTAGGTCAGGCTCAACAACCCACTCATGTCTAGCAGGGCCTGTCAGAAGAGCAGGTTATTACTGGCAGAGTGACACTGCCACTGACACAAGAACAAATGGGCCAAGGAGACTGCCTGGCACCTGGGCAGTCTGAAGCCAAACATCATTTGTATTCAGCAGCTACAAGTGAAAAGAATTTGTTCCCAGTTAGTAAATGAGATTTAGTTAATAAATTGTCTCGTGTGCAGGCTGCCAGTTGTTCTCTTGCAATGCAATAAATGAAGAGATGAAAGCTTATTATTTCATAAGAAGGAGCTGTTTTCTTACAGAACTAGGTGATGGAGAGATGCTATGTTTTGGCAAATGGTGGCCATGTTCAACGATTATTCATTTGAAGGATCTTCACAAGGCAGTCAGGAAGTCAGGATGCTTCCCAAGTCCATTGAACTGTTGAGGGGGACCCCCTCCCGCACAGGTCTGTTGCCACCAGTCTCTCCCCACCTCTTTGGAATCCTCATTCAGGAGACACAGAAGGCTCCTGTTGCTGATGCAAGCCCCACACACAGGGACAGAAGGAGCCCGCTCAAGTTATCATGTGCAGTAGCCAGAGACCTCAGGGGTGAGGATCCAACAAACAGAAAATCTGATATGGTAGACCTGAAAACTGTCCTAGGATAAAGGACATCCAGGTAGCAAATCAGGCCTCTGTAGGCTTCCCTTTCCTTTGCCCTTTAGCTCACAGCCTCTAACCAACTCTAGTCCCTTGCTAAATCCACACAGACAGACACCAACATAGCCTAGCACTTGTTGGCAAACATAGATTGATTCTTCTCTTTGTGACAGAAAAAGATGTCCTTTTCTGGTTCTTACAAAGGGCTTGTGGTTGTCCATTCTGCAAACATATAGTGTTATTCCTGTAACAAAATCCAAAAGCAGCATCTCTTTTATACATAGCCATAACACTGCTCGTTCTCTGAAACACAGAGTCTAAATACGATACCGACAACACAGCAGCAACAGACTTACCAGCTGGGGAACAAAACTGCAGTTTGGAGGACTGCATCCAACAAACAAAACAATCCCAGCACTCCTCTAAAGTGGATTCTAACTTTTGCAGGGTCCTCAGAGGACACAGTTGCTCCTCTCTCTTTGCAAGAATCCCCTTGAGAAGCTTCACATGTGCAGACTACACAACTGCCATTTGGCCAAGCCATGAAGTACTATGAAAGTCAAAGCTTGCACTGGGAGTAGCATCCCATCTGTTCAGGCTTGAAAGACAGGAAACAACTATCAAAACTACAGTCTAATCATAATCAGCTGGCTGGCAGCTAACAAGTGCACACGCTGTCTGGTGAAGAGCTGAGGTGCTTATCAGCCAAGCCTCTTGCAAGAGAGGAATGAAGTATCTGATGGACTGAAAGAGAAATACA
This sequence comes from Heliornis fulica, assembly GCA_013399135.1. Classification (NCBI taxonomy): domain Eukaryota; kingdom Metazoa; phylum Chordata; class Aves; order Gruiformes; family Heliornithidae; genus Heliornis; species Heliornis fulica. The sequence goes on along the minus strand of VXBZ01007723.1, from coordinate 1,377,604 downwards.
ACAACAGCAGGCAGCTAAAGCAAGGGTAATTAAAGAGGGGAGTGATGTGGTCCACTCAAAACTAGGGAGCATCTACACAAGGTTCCTCTATTTGCACCTACACACCTCTGGTTAAATTCATATCCATTATGGGAAAAGGTGTAGGCCAGGAAGCAGCCACCTGTGTCTGCATGAACAAACAACAGAGACTGGTACTGAGTGCTATGTCTGAATCATGGGAACTAAAATATGCACTGGATAGAAAAGCTTAATCTGTGGGAGTGTGTAAGATGTTCTGTGAAAAAGGACACTGGCAGCTCAGTGATGTTGGGTTCTTGATCTCCTTGACCCCAAGAGGGATGTCACAGTAACTGGCAGTAATGTGCTGTTGCTTGGTATTCACTATTTAGCCCAATAATGAAGTGGCAGAGTGGCTCAGAGAATTGTTCTGGGGTCAGTTCCCAAGTATGTCTGGAGCATCCACATAACTAATGGCTGGTGGGTGAACAGATGCTCCTGGGATAACAAGACTCTGGAAGGAGATAAACACAGCAAATGCATCTGAACCCAAGGAGATGCCAAATTTTGAATCGGTCAGCAATGAGAGAGGCTCATCCTCACCAACCTGTCTGAATTTCCAGCCAGTTGACAGTCACCAGGGAGCACACACCCATTCACACTGCAGCCAAACCAACAGCCCTACCTGTCTGTAGGAAGAAACATCAAAAGATTTTTCATGGATAACCCACTCAGCAGCCTGAAAAAAATGAAAGGGAAGAGCTCATCCTTCAACAAAGCACACTGAGGGGCAGACAGCAACACTCCACCTGCCCTCCCCGCTCCCCACGTGTGAGCTGTAGTGACCCATCACTATCAGCCATGAGACAAGGGACCAGGCAACACTCTTGGAAGACTGTCCAGCCCACCAACACAGAGAGGGAGAAAGAAGAGGAAGAAATATGTTATTATTGCAAAAACCACGGGATGGGGCCTCGTGACTATAGTACCCAAAGATAGGAAGGTGTGGAAAGGGGAATAATAAGGAATGGAAAGGAGAATGATGAGGACCTGCTGCAGAACTGTCCTCTTTCAACACCCTGGTGAAAGCCCCACCTGAATAACAACAATATTTAATTTGGGCAAACTGGAAGATAAAGAAGATGAAAAACTTAACAGAGACATGTTCACTGTAACAGCTGTGACAGCTATTCCTCAAGTACCACAAAGCACAGCCCTGTCTGTGCTCAGCTCTGCGGAGTAAATGGCAATTAGAGTTTGCCAATCATTGTTGCTTCCTTATTGATGACAATGAGGAGATGAAGGATCTGTGATAGACATGGATTCTCCTGAAGCTTCTGTCTCCCATTTGTCATTTCAAGCTTGCAGTTTGAATCAAAGGATTTGCTCAAAATGTATTTCAAGGATTTTTTTTTGCATGTCTGTTCTGTATTTAAAAAGCTTAGATTGTTTCTGAAATAGCCTTGTTTCAATTGTCTTCAGCACACATCAAAGTGCAGCAACACAGATTCCATAAAATAATGTGTGCTGGACCACACCTATCACATCCTACTAGCAAACCTATGAATCTCCAGCACTGGTCTGGATGAAAACCTACTTCTAGGCACAGCCTGTCCTTATGGGAACTGGAAGCATGTTGCATTTGATGAAGATGAAGGGCTCACTCCAGGATCACAGAACATTTTGCATGACCTCACAGCAAATGGGGAGGGCAAAGAGTGTCAGGGAGGAGAGGCTGGAAAAATCCCTCCTCACCCATCCCAGACCCATGACTGTAAGAGCTGCCGCTCCTGCAGACTGCACGTGTGCTCAGGGTCCGAAATACAAGCCAGTATTGATTGGCCTGTCACTTGTTAATCGAAACAACTCAGTAAGCCGAAGGTAGCGTGGCACAGTCGAGGCTGGGTGCACAGAGAGGACGTGCACAGCGTCTGTGCAGCACAGTGCAAGAGGCAGGGGCTCTGTTCCCGGGACCAGAGGCAGTCCCCACTCCCCATCTCCTGCAGGCAGGTGGATGTGGTGCCTGGGGCAGAAGGGCACTCCATAGAGAAGCCAATGGTGAGGTGACAGCCCTATTTTCATGTCAGGTGGAGGGAACAAGTAGCCCCTTCCCCAAAACTGAGGCACTTTCTTCAAGAACTGCAGCTCAAAATGCACTTCTTTGCAGTTGAAGCAACTCAGGACATACATCTCCTTCACTTCAGAATGGTTGCAGGCAGGGAGCAGCTCAAGGCCCTGACCTGGGACAAGCAGTCCATGGGCACAGTGCTCACAGATGAGGAAATGTGTGGTTTGCAGAAGAGCACTGCCTGCAGCTCCACCACCCCAAGGAAGAACTTCTTCAGGTCCAGGGAGCCCATTTCAAGAAGGAACTACAAACTCATGGAGTTCTCAAGCTACTGTGATACATACAGTTCTGCTGTTGAATGTTTGCTTTTCTTTCTCCTGCCTGTGGTCTTTCATTTCTTTCTGGAACAATAACCTGAGCAGATAAGCGTGGCTTTAATCTGCTCCCAGTGAAAAAGGTGGAATGCTGATTGCTTGCTCTGCCTCTTTCGGTCAAGCATTTTTATCCTGCACTGCTATAGGGAAAGGTCTTGGCTCTTCAGGCTCCAGCTTTTGTCTTTTTGTGAGCTGAAGGGTTTTTCCCAAAGTGAGTACTGAAATGCTTCAATGATCTTTAAAAAAAAAAAAAAGTTGTGCAGATTTTGTGAGATTTTGGACTGCAGCAAAAGAAAAATCTAACAAGCTGAATGTCATTTTTTTTTTAAGGAGATAAGAAAAAGGCTACTGGAGCTGTCAGAGTTTAAGCTTCAACCTTTATGTTTACAAAGCAAAAAGGGCAATTAAATGTGGAAAAATAAATCTTTCCAAGACCCTGCCAGTGGTTCTTCTGGTTTGTACTCAGGCTGCTGAATGACAGGCTAGTTTAGTGCCTTGGGCAGGGACTCAGAATAGAGCAGCCCTGACATTTCTTTGATGCTAAGTAGTGTACCCTAATAAAGATGTTCTTTAAAGACATTCCCTCTTGCCTGGCAACCAGGCGTTACAGAACATCGCTGCTGTAAAGGGACTGCCTGCCTGCTCTGTGCTTCCCAACACCTGGCACCCTCCTGCCCTCCCTGCCCAATTCAGCTATGTCAGACCTCCTGTACATCCTTGCCACTGAATCTGAGAACAAACCCAGGATACAGTTAATAGACTACTTCTGTGCTTTCACCTGCTGGCTGTTTCACAAAGCCTATTTTCACAAAGGTGTCAACGGACAGGAAACATCCTGGTCCTGCAAGAGCAGAGGCTATAAACTTGCCCAGACCACCATGCCCTTTCATGTAACAAGCTGCAGCCCTCCAAGCATCTAAAAGAGCAGTTGAAGAAAGAGCTATTTTCTCAGTCATGAAGGAAGCTCATCTCGGATCTCTCCCCCTGCATGCTGTCACTTCGGAGCCCACGGGCACATCAGCACAGCTCCCTGGAGCTGGGCAGACAGGAGCACCCCTGATGCCAGCTGCAAGGCGCTGGCTGCCGCTCAGGGAAGGGCTGCGTTCTCTCCACATTCCCTTCCCATAAGCCTCCAGCTCTTCACACATTTCTACTCCCTGCAAAGACCAAAATGAAAAAAAAAA